>JANHFT010003317.1:38695-50360 GCA_032467955.1 Pseudoxenodon macrops | reverse complement strand
ATAAAGAATTCTATTCTATTCTATTCTATTCTATTCTATTCTATTCTATTCTATTCTATTCTATTCTATTCTATATGCTCTCAGTATACATAAGGAGAAAAAAATACATTCATCAAATATAAAAAGATACAACACTTAATGATAGTCAAGGTTACTAATAAGCTATCAAATCATACTAAGAAACAAATAAAAACAATATAATTGAAAGATATAAGAAATGTGGTTATATTAATGGGTTAATGTGGTATTAACTTGCACTTACACATTTAATATAAGTAAAGGCCCCTCCCCAAAATATTTTTCAATGATATTAAATCATTCTGTGACATAGTTGATTAACTCTGAGAAGGATATAATGGAAACCTTTGGGATTTTGTTTATATTTGATTTTGGATCCTTTAGGTGTTTATCTACCTGTTGTGTAGAAGATGGGTAATTATCTTACCTGTTGTGATGTTATTCAAGAGCTAAACTCTGAATCCCCAAATTTTCTTCACATTCTTTGCAAGTGTAAAATATAATTCTGCTACTACACTGACAGGTTTCCTATTTCTTTTGTGTCCTCACACCATTTATTGTGGATTTTGTTTTCCTGTGTAATTTTAAAAATATGCTCAATTGCTCATAGGTCTCATAAACTATTCTGGTATAATCCAGTTGCCTGCTTGTCAAATCCATTTCCCATTTTTCTCTAAAGGAGAGCAGAAAGATTTTGGTTTAATGATCCATGTGCAGGGCTAAAATTCCCATCTATGTGCCAGCATGAGAACAGTCTATACTGACGATTGCTTTCAATCACATGTACATTTCTTCTTTTAAAAAAAAGAAAACAATGTTTTCCTTTACTCCATTTTATAGCTTCTTCATTATAAATCGCCTAGTAAGAACAGGCTGGCCAGAATTCCTCCCTAAATTGACTCCCAATAAACGTTTACAAAGTGATGTGGAAAGGTTATGTTTTGATTAACCTGGTACAAAGATGATCTAGACCAGGGGTCTCCAACCTTGGCAACTTTAAGCCTTGCGGACTTCAACTCCCAGAGTTCCTCAGCCAGCACAGTAAGTTACAGTGAGAAAATGGCTAGGGAATTCTGGGAGTTGAAGTCCATACATCTTAAAGTCGCCAAGGCTGAGAAACACTGATCTAGGCACTTTCTGATGACTGTTAGCTTTATTTGCTAGTGTTGGAAAAAATATCCCCCTGGTTCAGTTCCAAGCCGGGAGAAAGGCACTGGAGACAAAATGGAGGGTGGAGGCTGATTGGAAAGATGGTCTATTTATTGATGAAGCAGAACCACCAAGTATGTGTGATTCTGCATAGCTGACCATGTGGAGTTGAGAATGAGGAGTTTTTATATCTTCTCTTGGGCTTTGCACTTGAGCTTCCTGTTCCTGTGCAAGAATATGTATTCTGTTGGTTGTTGTCAGACTCCCATGGGGCCATGTAGGGGTTATGTAGGAGTCATAGCTGGCTCTGTAGGTTGTCTTAGAAGTTTGGTTGAAATTTCTGAGGGGGTTGCAATGTCCTTAGGAGATTGTGCAATGTAGTGAGCTCTGTGTTTTAGTGGGTTAATCCTATTATGTCTGGAAGGGTCATGTCTTAATCCCATCATCCTGGAGATGAAGGTCTTTTGTTTTGTACATAGCCTGGCCTAATCTTTCTTAATGGTCTCACAATATCGGCTGGGGGGAGGGAGATGGAGTCTGATTTTCTGTCTCCCATAAGATTTTTTAATTTCTCTTTTAGGGGAAATCATTTATCTCGCCTTTTCAAAATATTTCATTTTTCGGGGGTGGGTGGCTTCCCACACTAGAATAAAGTGTGTATATTTGTTATCCTTGGACTTGGGTGGGATATGCCTAAATGTTATAGTGATTATTTGGGGACAAAAAAAAGCATGATGAGCTATCCTTCAAAAGGATAGCTAGTCCAGTGATGGCACGTGGAGCCATTTCTGAGGACACGCGAGATGTTGCTCTGTCAGCTCCAGCGTGCTTATGCACAATGGCCAGCTGATTTTCAGCCTTGATTTTCGGCCATTTTTCATCCTCTGGAGGCTTCAGGAAGCTTCCCTGAAGGTTCCAGAGGGTGAAAAATGGCCCAACAAGGAAACAGGAAGTCCGTTCCTGAACTTCCGGTTTGCCCATAGGGCCATTTATTTGCCTTCAGGAGGTTTCCCTGATGCCTCTGGAGGGTGAAAAACACCCAACGGGCAAAATAGAAGTCCCGTTGCGCTGTTTCTCACCCTCTGGAGGGCAAAAAATGGCCCAATTGGGGGGCATGCGTGCGCATGCACAGTACAGTATGTGTGGGTGGGTGGTTGTGTGCTGGCATGCAGGGGCGCTATAGCGTGCACACTGCCACTTTTGGCATGCAAGAAGAAAAAGGTTAGCCATCACTGACCTAGCCCCAGTCATAAATTCCTATTGGATCACTTATTAGAATGATTATAACTGACTGGAGTTACTTTAAACCATCCTTTAATTGTTGTATAAATATTAAAAGAACAACCATAGTCTTCCAGAAAATTGAATAAGTCGGTATCCATCACTGGAGATTTTCATGCAGGTAAAACTAAAGATGTTATATCATCTCTCCTTCATGTCCCTCACTTGGGAACAAGTGAATCACTTACTGAATGTGATTTTTATCATTATGCTTCTCTTTTTTGAAAACTCTTTTTGCCTTTAAATAAAATACACACTGTGCATTACTTCAAATAGTTCTGTTCCATGCAGTGTTTTAATAATCGCCTTGTGAAGATTATTGGAAAGTAGAGTTTTAGGTTCTAGCCATAGTTACTGTATTCTTGCATTTCTTAAAAGAGGGGAAACCCAAAAGTGTGCCTGCTGAAGGAGTCCATAAACATGGCATCAGAACAATGTGCAAATCGCACATTGCATCTTCACCCAAACCATTTGCTTTTCCTGTCTTTCTTTCTCCCTTTGAAAGATTGAAACTTTTTTTGTCTGCATTTCTCCCCAGCACTTTTCACAGGAGAGATGCAAATTTCAGAGGATAATCCAGTTTGCAGCACAATGAAGCTTATATATGTGAGCTCAGCAATTCCAGCTTCCCCACATAAGAAATTGCTCTGTGCTAATGTGAAGTGTTCTCTCTCTCTCTCCCTGAGCAGAGAAGCAGTCACAGATCCTAGATCTTCATTTAGAGGCTGTCAACATTTTGCATGCTCTTGGCAATGCGATGTTTACTGCACTGTAATCTGGAAAAACCATACCCTGGAGGGAACCAAAACTACACTGGGGGGGGGGAAGGGGAGCTATTCTATAAAGCATTTAATGAGATAAGTTTTTAAAAACCCCATACATGGATGATTCCACCTCCTTAACTTTGAAGATCTCACTATTTGCCAAGCAGCCCCCACCCCCATACTCCCAACTGCCAAGCATCATTCACCTACTGCTGTGCTCAATAGTTGGATTACTGTCTATGGCAGACCCATTACTCTTAAAGAACAGGCACAGAGAGTGAATTTTGGTTCAGCGCTAATACTTTTCTGCCTGAGCAGAGAAATAAAAGAAGGCTGAGCTCAGTTATTGGACAGTGGGCTGGGAGTTGGATAACAGAGGCCAGCAAACTGCTGTTCCTCCTGACTGATTGAACAAACTAGAAAGGTTACTGCCTTCTGTCCCGGTGATCCAACCCAAGAATGGAGGCCAATAACTGACTTCTTTTTAAAGTATAAGGATTAAAAGGATGTTTATGTTGCTTTTGATATTTCTTCTCCCAGAGAGTTTTCCTGCAAGTACTTATCAGTAGCATTTGGAAGGCAAATGTTCAAAGCAGTTCATAGCAAAAACGGACCTTTAAGTATTAAGTACAGTTAAGTATCAAAAGCAAGTCAGGGATTTCAATCAGCCTTCAAGTTGGACCTCTCTGAAATGGCTCCAGGTAAGATCATTCTAGATTTAGTTGTTTGATCTTAGACACCAACGAAGCGAAGAGGACAATGGAAAAAAAGTTTAGCAAAGAACACTTGAGATTAACATATGACTACAATTGTAGATCAACGAGTTAAGTAAGTTATCATGAGAAAATGAGACTGAGGAACACAGTAATTGACCAACTCAGGAAACAAGTACTACTTACATTTTTGAAAGTATCTTAACTGTTGGTAGGTAATGTAATGGAATCTTGAAAATCTGCTAACGCATTTCTCCAGATCAACTTCTATCTAGCAGAATTAACAAGGAGTTTCTCTGAGTCTCTTCTGCATACTTCCTCCTTAGATTGAGGTGTATCTTTTGCAACAATCTTTTTTTCCTCCTTCACATTCCCTCGGCTTATTAGACAGACAGTCTCTTACAAATACATTTCATCATAATTTAGAAAGGTGTGGACAGATAATTTGTGTGCTTGGCTCAGTTAGCTGTCAGATGTTATTTCATGGTTGTCCTGCTCTTCTTTCCATGCTCCAAATTATTACAGAACCCATATGAATTCAACTGCTTTCATAAATTTGTTCAGCCAAATTACATTGCCTAATTTAGTTTAGGGCTAGCATATCTGGACTGCAAAGATCCAGGCAACGAGTAGATAGTAACAAAAAGGTAAAGGTATTTCTAAGCCTTTGCTGCCAGCTAGAGGTCATCCAGATCTTTGCAGTGTAGGTATAGTAGTGCTAACATACGGTAGTTACTTCTTGAAATTTACAAGATTGGAGTTACAAGAAGTATTGAAACAAGTGACTGGTTGGCATGACAATCTGTGCAGTCATATAGAGCATGGGTCTGTATGAGAGGGATTTGAAGTGATTCACGCGCAACAAAAACTCTGTGAAATTAGAGCTGTATTGGTGGTAGAAAGGGATATATGTGAGAGAGAGAGAGAGAAAGAGAAAGAGAGAGAGAGAGAAAGAAAGAAAGAAAGAGATGAGGGATGAGCTAGATGGCAGAAGCACTTTGTGGCTAATGAGGAAGGAAAGGTTCTGATTGGAAGTGAGAGAATCTTCCTCTTGTAGGACTTGTCTTTAATCTCAATTCATCTTCTTTGAATCTGGGCAGGTAATTTTTTTCTGTACTTCCCAGAAGAAAAAGAAATAAGATTCAGTCACCTGCTTCCAAGGAATATAAATAAGTCTGTAAAGGTGGCCTGATTTTACAGGGCCATATTTCTGGCTCCAAAGGAACCTCATTAGCTAAAACATTTTATGTTGCCATCAATAATTCAAGTTGCTACTAAGATATTTAACTGAAATGCTGTAGCAAAGGGCTACGGAGCCACGGCCTCAGAGACCTGAGATGAGAAAATCTAAGACTTGAGAGATCCCTGTTTTACTCTCTTTCAGACTATCAGCTTTTAGACTTTTAGCAATGAGAGGTGCTAACTGCTTCTTGAAGCAACTGTTCTTCAATGCAGTATCCAATCTGAGTTGGTCACCAGGACCAGAGGTTTAGTTTTCCCAGCTTTCGGACTCGTGTTGGCTGCCCTAGATCCTGGATCCTGCAACATTATTCTGGGACACATATATTCATCTTCATTTGTGTTCTTCAATGTCCTAAAACAGATTGTTGTATTTGATATAGGGAATTTACTAGCTGGCTTTGAGAATTTGGGATGGGCAGAGTATAGTTAGATTATATAGAGATTAATTTTAAAAAGGGGAATTCTTGCTGGGAAAGATAAAGGAAGGATTTGGGAGGACAGGCATGAAATTATGGCCACAGATTTCCTGCAATGGGGACCTCTTGCTTCATTATTTCTATATTTTATTGTGAGGATGAAAGATCTTGTTAAACATAAGGAAAGAACTCTACTAGGTAAAAGGCCGCCAAACTGTTGAGTTTTTAGTTTTTACTGGGATTATTCTTGGGTGCTTGTTACTTTATTACCTGGGTACTTGGATTATTAGTTTACTTTATTACTTGGGCACTTAGATTATTACTTGGAAAGCAATTGACTCAACCAGAACTGAATTATGAATATATTTCCACTTTTAATTGAAAAAGCTTTATGGAACTCAAGTTTCGCATCACTTGGGTTTCAATGCAATTAATGTAACCTTTTTTTTTAGTATGCTTACTTTACATGCATGCAGTTTTTGGGCAAAAATTTCATAACTTTTGAGCTTATGTCAGTTAGGTCTTACATAACCCAGGGACTCCCTATAAAGAAACAACAAACAACAACTACACTTTTGTATGCCCTATGTATGCCCTATGTATGCCCTATGCCTACAAGTATAAAGTTAGCTTTTAAAAATTATGTGGTAATGGTATGAATTCTTATGTCTGTTTAATTGAAGCTGGATTAGATTATTTATTTCCCAAGAACCAAGCAGTAATACCAATCCTAGAAATTCTGCACATTTTTCTTTTGGCTTGAGTCAGGCAGAATGAGATCAAGTAAGGCTCAAGTTTTGTTAATGAAGGATTGGTAACAGTCTGTCATTATGATTCAGTTTGCAAGGTTTCCACTCAGTCTTTCAGTCTAGCAGAAGGTGGGTGAAAATTTCCTTCTGTTTTAAAGAGAACAAGCTGTTGATAAGAGTTGATGAAATGCTTGCCAGACACATCAAAATGATGATTGTTAGTATTGTGTGTGCATGTATGCGCATGTGTATGGCTTCCATTATACAAAATTGGAAACAACCCCCTGATGATTTCTGGCAAACAAAAAGGCCCAGAAACCCTGGCAAAAAGTAAGGTAATAATAAGGAATGCAAAATAATAATAATAATAATTGAGAATCATTTTCCCCCCAAGATGGTGCCAAGGCAGTATATTGCTGAGTGAGTGCCAATAGAAGCTGGTTTTAGTATGTTACAGCAGGTTGGCGGGTTAGAAAGTTGGACTAACAGATGGTGCTGTTTCCACGGATTTGGGTTTTCCCCAATGAATGCTGCTTCCTGTCAAGCCCATGCGATTCCTCTCCCTCATTAGGTTGTGCTTTTACCTGGGATAGAATTACATGTGGTGCCTGGAACTCATGTCCTTATCTGAGCTGCCACTGGTTTGACTTTTGGTTGGACTATAATCTTTCTTGGACTGGTAGTCAGATGATTGGATTACTGGGTACACTGAACACTGGTCAGCATGTCACAGTTGATCCACTTGCCACAGTTGATCCACATGCCGCAGTTGATCCACGTGCCACAGTTGATCCACGTGCCTTTTTCCCTGGGTTTGAGAACCGAATAGAGGGTCATGCAAATCAATGGACTAGAGTTAGTGGTAAGTGAGAGTGTTTCTGTCCCTGAATTGAGCTTGCTTCCCTTTGCTTTGGATGAGAGCTGAAGGGGATTGATTGATTAACCCTCGTGATATCTGATGTTGCTTGCAAGAGCTCCAGGCTAGTGAGATTAGATTGATGATGGTGGGATGAGAGCACTGAGTGGAGTGTTCTGACTGCTATAGGCTGGTATATTCTAGTGATTCTGACTGCTAAGCAGAAGCATCCTGGGTTGATGGTCCTGGAAGAGGTGGTAATTGGATGTGTGTGTGTGTCTCTCTCTCTCTCTGTGTACATACATACATGCATACATATATAAACACACACACACACACACATATTTGGGCATGGACCAATTTGGACAGGTGAAAGGGATGAGGGCAAGCTGTAAAATCTCAGTGGTGATGGGTAGGGGAAGATATGGGGGGACTACTCACAGGCACTGTGCCAGAGATGTATTGTTCCTGTGGCACATTCCAACCCCTGAAATTTGTTCCCAAGACCCAGATGACAGACCTTCAATGGCCTGGGCTATCAGCTGTTGCTGCTGAATGCCAGTAGAGTCTCTAATAAGGCCACTGTCATTCATGACTTGATTGTGGATGAGAAGGCTGACCTGGCATATATTCCAAGATCTATCTGAAGGGTGGTGGTTTCCCCCCCCCGAGATATGCCCAACTGTTTGGGAAAGTCAAGACCACAGGGTAGGGGGCAGTAGATTATGGTGGTTATCCAATATTCATGGGAGGCATCTAGGCACACTGCTCCTCAAATTGATGGGTACGAGACTCTATTTATTGGATTAAACTCTGAGAGGAATCAGATGGGACTGTTATATCAATCTCCCTGCTGTGTAATGACCTTCCTTTATGAGCTTCCTGGCTGCTTGGTCTGTGTGATAGTGAAGTTCCCCAGGCTTGTGAACTTGAGGAACTTCAACTTACCTTCTTTGGGGGAAGTAGCTGAAGCAGTTGGGAGTTCATGGCCACTTTGATAATCATGGGCCTATCCCAGATCATCCTGGTCTTAAAGTAAAGTAGTGATCATATACTTGGCTTGGTTTTTCTGCCAGAGTAGTGGCAGGGTGTTATGAAAATGTGGGAGATACTACTTTCTCGTCTGTCATAGTCAGATCACAGGGCAGCCTATTAGATTGCCCACCACAGATGATTGATGGATCTGATCGGGTTACAGAGGAAGCTTGGGGTTGTCCGTGAAGGTTTGCTACATGGTCTGGCGGAAGCCTGGATAGCTACCTGGAATGAGAGAGTGACTGTGAATTTGAAGCAGATTGTATCTGAGCAGTCTATCTGTTCCCATGGATTCCAGAACTCATGGTACACAGAAGAGCTAAGGGAGTTAAAAAAGGCTGGGAGGTGCCTTGAGTGACTGGTGTATGGCAGAGAGGTCAGTGACTTTGTGACACCAGTTTGTTTGTCTTAAATGAACATCCAGTGGAGATCTGAGAAATTATGAACTTGTCAGGTTAACACGTGCCCCAGGCAAATTGGTGGAAATAGTTCTAAAGAAAGAAAAATAACTATTAGACACACAACTTCACTGACAGAAAATCATAGATTCTTTAAAAGGAAATTCTATCTGAGCATCTTCTACAAATGTTTTTGAGTATCAATAGGCATGTGTATGGAGACAACCTTGCCTTTATTGGATATTTGAATTTTTAAAAATCATTTGACATCAATAGATCGTAGTAAACTTAATATTTCTTAAAAGAAGCCTCGAAATAAACAATGACAGCAACAAAAGACAGACTTATGCCATTGAAATCCACTTGACTGATTACATTTGAAAGGCACAGCAGCTTCTGCTTGATTAGAATGGGAACACTTATTAAAAAGGTCCGGAGAAGTAGAGCTAGTTCTGTGTCCTTCCGAAATCTAAAGTAGGCAAGTAGACTGGCCCTGAGTTTGCATCATCTTATCTAGCATTGACCCTAGCCAGTTTTAACATTTTCCTCTAGGTTTTGTCATATGTACCTACTTTGAACTGGCCACGCCAACAACTACCTATCAGGAAATTGCTCCAGAGTTAACAGTTCAGTGGTTTGGAGCCATGTGAGTATGAAATGATTAATAGCTGTGGGGTTTGGGGAGAAAAGCATTATTTGAGGTTGGTACCATGTTTTGATATATGTAGCGTATCATGGAGGAATGTACTTACCCTTTGGGAAATTTAAACTGCAGAAAATGTGTGTGGCTATGGAGAAAGAAGGTGTTGAAATAAGACTACTTGCTTACTCCTTGTCTTAGAATTCTGTTTTAACAAAAGATATTCTGATGAGTTACTCAGACTGGTTCCCTAAGTAATTTCATGCTTCACTCTTCACTCCAGCATATCATTTCTGATTTATTTTCCATGGTAAATTTGAGAACACCAATACAAGATTCTTCTATATTTTGTACTATTGGAAAAACAATTGAAACTTTGGTTGACTGTATTAAAGAGAAAAAAAACCATCTGAGTAGTTAGAGTGATATTTCCATAGGGAGACAGGAAGAGATTGGGTGAGCAGAAAAGTAGACATCTGGAGCTAAATATGCTTAGAAGTAAAATCTTAATGAGCATATGGGATAACCTGTAGAATGTTGTATTTAGTTTTGTATTCCCAATAATTTTAGCATTCGGTCATGTTATACTCAGGAAGTAGATCTTGGATCTAATGATCTAACATCATGATCTAATATCATTTTGTTAGATGACGTCACATCATCATTTTGATGATGTGATGTATTGAGGTAATTTTGTACTTTTTGCTTCACATGATAGGATTCAAATCAACTGGTTCAAATGGCAGGAAAATGAAGTCTTTGACTAAAAAAATATGAAGAACTTCTTGACTATGCAAGTTATGTGCCACCAGCAGATTCGCTTCCTTTTAGGGGTTTTAGACATTAGCTGGCTTATTATATCTAGAATACATACTATGTGAATTTTCTGCATCAGTAGGAAGTGGACAGGATCACTTTGATATTTTTTTTACAATTCAATAATGGGATTGAATGTGTTTTTAATTTCCTTCTCATGCAACATGCAGAGAATATATGTATATTTGGGTATATCAGCAGAGGTAGGTTTCTACCGGTTCAGACGGGTTCTATAGAGTAGGTAGTAAGGTGCCAGTTCTGGTCCGTGGATGCCGCCATCTTTTTTGGAATTTTTTTGGGGGGGAATTTTTCCAGGGTTTTTTCTTCTGCGCATGTGCAGAAGTCAAATTTCCAGCACTGTGCATGCGTTGCATCTTGTTTTCGACCTTTTTTTCTTTTTGGAATTCGCTTCCACCCCTGGGTTCTACTTACCTTCCCTACTGGTTCAGAGTCATGCTGGAAGTGCCCATGTGCGCATGAGCATAGCAAGTGCATGCACGCTTGTCACTTCTGGGTGAAAACTCTCTGCGCATGTGCAGAAGGTTGTTTTTTGGGTGATTTTTGGCTGGAGGACCGGTTCGGGGGCATGTCCAGCCAGCCATTGCTGCCAGTTTGGCGAGTGGGTGGAAATTCCCGTTACCGGTCTGAACCAGCAGGAACTCACCTCTGGGGTGTATGTGTTCAAGCACAAAAGTGGAATGTTCATTGCTTAGAGTCAGCTATGATAGAAGTGGCCTACAAGACTAATGAGTGAATGAATAAATAAATGAAGTAAGACTGAAATAGCACCTTCATTTGTTGAAAAGAGCATTCATCAGATTATGTGCAATCAACAAGGTGCCCAAGGATGTAATAGTATTTGTTCACTCTAAAGAACTCATAAGAAGGAAAAGCTAAACACTGATTGGTCACTCACTGAAGCTCACTCTATTTTGCAACAAATTACGTACAAAAATGCCTTTTATGAATGCACTTCTGAGGTCCAACCTGTACCATACCTAGGCGGGAGATCTTAGCATGATCTCTGAAAAAATTGTAGCCACAAGGAAGTCAGCCGGCTTGATTATATAAAAAGCAAGAGATATGAATTCTAAACCTTTGTCCTGGTCTCCTTGCACATCACAGCTGCATTACATCAAGTTGATACTGTTTCTAAGAGGGGAGGAATACAGCTGTCCATGTAAGACATAAAAAGTAGTGTGGGCAATTTTTCACCCTAGATTCAATATTTCAATTTAAAAAAAGGTTCCAGGTTCATGCTATTAAAGGCTGGCAGGAAAACAGCAATTTTCAGTAGTAAAGGCTTGCATTTTTAAAAGCCATCAAAGTCATAAAACAGACACAATCTACCCCAAACCATTCAAAATGAAAATAATAATAATAAAAAACTGACTCCTCTTCTTCAAATGACATCATTGTATCACTGTCCACTCATCCCAAATGAAAAAATTAAGGGTAGCTTTTGGAAGAAAAGAGATAATCCATATCTGTTTTAGGACTGAGTCAGTGTATGTGTGTATATCTATCTATCTATCTATCTATCTATCTATCTATCTATCTATCTATCTATCTATCTATCTATCTATCT
>JANHFT010003317.1:19722-29825 GCA_032467955.1 Pseudoxenodon macrops | reverse complement strand
GTGTGTGTGGGTTGAAAAATGGGAATACAAAACCTCAGATGTTCATTTCTGTTCATTTCCCACCATCTTTTTCATATATTGTCTCAAGAAATGTGGTCCCAGGCCACTCAGACATGTACGAAGAGAAAGAACAGAAGGTTGTGGATCAAAGTACAAATTGTTATTCTCATTGTTCAGGAGAACAATTACTAAAATCTATTTGTCGGTAAATGTGCCTTGTCTTGTAAATGACTGGGGTCATTAGCCTTAACAATGTCAGCAGGTTGTCACTATCCAATTCAATTAAACAACTGACCAGAGTGCATCTTAAGAAAATATTCTACAAAAAAAAAAGGACTATGATAATACCATCACATTTGTGCATATTGCATTCAGCAATATTTCAATTCTACATATAGAAATAAGGGGATAAAGCTAATCTATACTATATTCAAAGTGGAGAGGTGCAGACACATCCCAAAAAGAAGGAGATAAGCAGAAATTGGTGAGATGTGAGAAAAATGAAATGGGATATATCCACCACATCAGTAATACATGTGCTAATTCCTTGGTTCTCTGAGGGAAAAGAAGATGATAACACATAAATTATTATGCTGGCTGGGAGCAGTGCATTTCAGAGTAATTTGTTTGAAAGGATAAAACATGATTTAATTTTCTCTATACATTGACACCGTGGTGTGCAAGATCTTATCCTGATTACCGTATGCCACAAACAGAGAAGGAAATATCGAGATACCCATGCTAAACATGACTATAGAGAGCAAATGAAAATATTGTAATGGTATGAAGTAAAGCAGGTGAGAATGAACAGAAATGTGGAAGGAGGCCCTGTGAATTCACTAAACAAAATGTAAAATTCCCTCATCACGGTTTGACTCAGAGTTTGAATAAACTCCCTCAACACAGCATTGTCCATCATGTTGATTGAGAGGAAGAGTTCAATGTTTCTAGAGAGCATCAATTTGGGCAAATCAGAATTTGACTTATTGGTTCTAACCTTCTAGATCTGCAATATGTACTCATTCTTGAAACCGAAGACCAATATCAAATGCCCATAGTTCATTTTCCCTCTGTCTTCCCATTCTTATTTTTTTATTTCTGGAGTGATGGTGTCATTCTTTTTACCCCTTTCAGATAGATGCAAGTAATATGACCTTATTCACACTATATTTTTGGTCCCTAACAAGAATCTGTTGAGGATCTGTCAATCCAAGCCCAAAAATGATACAGCAAAATCCAATCCTTTATATCCTTACTCATAATGGGCAGAAACTTGCCAGAGTAAAGTTATCACCTTCTAATCTATTACATATATCCTGAGAAATTCTAGGAGGTGGCTATCCTGAACCTCTTCCCCAATCTAGATCAAGATTCCATAATCTCTTAATCTGGGTCACTCTCTAGGTTGCCCAAACTGTCCCCCACTACTTCACCAAGTGCACATTACATCACAATCTGTTTTCATAAGTGCCTATCTGTATTATTCTGTCTCCAGTCCAGCAGTGTTGGGTCAAAGGTTCTTTTGGATATTGGATGCACCGATCACATGGTATGAGTACCCAAGAGTTTATTCAAAGGCAGTGTATGAAAGTAACATAATGCATTGCATGAGAGAACAATCAAAGAAAATTCAAGGGTGTTGAAGAATTCAATAAAATAAAGAAAGACCTTGTGTCATTTCTCCCAGTCAAGGAACGCCAAAGAGATTATGAGTCCCTTTCAAACCACCAAACAAACAGCACTTTCCCAGTTAGGTCTGCATCAAAGTTCCATTCCAAGAGTTTTTTAAAAAAGTAGTTTAGTTACGCTCCTCTGCTCGCAACAAAATACCTTATGCCACCAGGCTTGAAATTTTGTGCTTAGACAATTTAGAACTTCACCGTCTTTGATCTGACCTAAGCATAGTACATAAAATTATCTGCTACAATGTCCTGCCTGTCAATGACTACTTCAGCTTCAACCACAACAATACACGAGCACACAATAGATATAAACTTATGGTAAACTGCTCCAAACTTGATTGCAGAAAATATGACTTTAGTAACAGAGTTGTCAATGCCTGGAATGCACTACCTGACACAGTGGTTTCTTCCCCCAACCCCCAAAACTTTAACCTTAGACTGTCTACTGTCAACCTGACCAGGGGTGGGTTCTACTTACCTTTCCTACCAGTTTGGGTCTCTACGAAAGTGCTCGTTTTGCACGCATGCACCAGCTGCACTCACACCCCCATCATATCTGGGTATTGCCTCAAAAATAAATCTCTGTGCATGTGCAGGAGGCTTTGCGCATGTGCAGAGGGTTATTTTCGAGGCAATTTCCCCTGGGAGGACCAGTTCGGGGGCGTGTCCAGCCAACTGTCACTGCTGGTTCGGCAAGTGGGGGGAAATTCCCGCTACTGGTTCTAGTGGATCGAATTGGCAGAAACCCATCTCTGACCTCACTTCATTACTAAGAGGTCTTTAAGGGGCATGCATAAGTGCACCAGCCTGCCTACCGTCCCTGTCCTAATATTCCCTTTTATTTGCATCTTTTCATGTATTCATAATCATGTTTATACTTATATCTATTATCTAATACATGCGTGACGAAATAAAATAAATAAAATAAAAATGATGAAACACACCTGCTTTTCAATGGTGCTCAGTGAATTTCATTAAGGACTAAGAGGTCAAATCTATATTATCATGTAATGCTTTTGTCCTCCTCCCATGCACGAGACCCTCAAGGCTAAGGAATCTTTGTATGGTAAAGGCAGCAATATGACCATCTCAAAGTTAAGGAGTATCTGACCTCATGGTTAATTGAAGATGGAATATATCATCCTACTCCATACAAGCATCTTACCAAGAACAAGGCAGAACAAAATATAACTCAAATGATGACTAAAATAAATGCTTGCTTCATTCTGCAATGCATTACTGAAACGTTTCATAAAATATAAAACCATGTAGAGTTTTATGCACCAGGCAACTAAGATAATTACTTTACCTACCACCAGTAGGTAGTTTTACCTTTTTAAAGGTAAAAAAGGTTTCCCTGTCCAGTCATGTCTGACTCTAGTACTTAGTGCTCATTTCCATTTCTTGGCCAAGGGAGCTAGCATTGGCTGAAGACATTTTCTGTGGTCATATGGCCAGCCATCATGGCTATATGGAGAAAGTGAACAGAATGATGTTATCTTCCCATCAAAGTGGTACCTATTTATGTACTCACATTTACATGCTTTCAAGCTGCTAGATAGGCAGGAACTGGGGCAAGAATAGGAGCTCACCCTGTTGCGTAGCACTCGGGTCTCGAACCTGGACTGTCAGCTTTCCTGCTGAATAGCTCAGGGTCTTTAACCACTCAACCTGTGACCAGATATTTACCTGCTAACTAATCATCAATTCACCTTGCCTGTCTTCCAGTAAAACTACCAGCTCTACACTGTCTGATAGAAGCAATTAGCTGTGTTAAAAATATTAATATTTAAAAATAAAAATATTAAAATTCATACTTGTGTAATGTAGGTGGACCTTGTTATTTACAGAAGTGTCATTTTTCCATTGTATAGCCACCATGGTACCAGGAAAATGAAACCCTGAATGGGGGGTTTTGAATCCAAAACCCTGGGAAATGAACGAAAACTCACTCCAAATGTCTTCAGGAATGTAAGGAAAAAACAGACAGGGGATCTTGTCCTCTTCAGATCTTCTACTGTACTAATCTATTTTATACAGGATAAAGAATAAATAAACAAAATGCTGCAAATCACTGGAAAAATGAGGAGATTGAAAAAGTCCAGTGTATAATCTGTGCATACGCTGCATGAAAGAGAGATCAGAACTGTATGCTCAAAAACATTGATTGACAAAATTATATGTTTGGCTAATGAGATTTAGTCTAGTCAAGTATGAATGCATGAAATCACAGATAACAAGGACCAATCAAGATGCACAAGATTGTACAAACTTTCAGATTCACTGAAACTCTTCATCAGACAAAATGTTACAAAAAGAAGGTGATACAGGGGGGGGGAAGGTCCAAAAATTAGGCCAGATATTTCAGTCTATCTATAGTCCATCTCAAAAAAAGGTAACTGCAATCTTAAAACCATTCATTCCCAACGTGCACCTCTTTGTGAATCTCTTACGCTTTGTATTTATAAAAATCCTCATGGAAGATATTTTTCCCCATCTTGAAGGTCCTGAATTCAATTTCCTACATCTATAGGTAGGGTTAGAAAACAATTCCACCTGAAATCTTTCAGAGTTGCCACAGAATACTACTTCAACCATTCCTATTTAGTTTCTGTAAGACGTTACACAATGCTAAGCGTGCATTTAGGAGCACAATTTGTATGAAGTTTAGAATAGAATAACAGAGTTGGAAGGGACCTTGGAGGTCTTCTAATCCAACCCCCTGCCTAGGCAGAAAACCTTACACCACTCCAGACAAGTGATTATCTAACATCTTCTTAAAAACTTCCAGTGTTGGAGCATTCACAACTTCTGGAGGCAAGTTCTTCCACTGATTAATTGTTCTAACTGTCAGGAAATTTCTCCTTAGTTCTTGCTTCTCTCTATATTGAGATTGGTTCCAATGTTTATTCTCCACTGTGATGATTAATCAGAAGGACAGAAACAACTACTTGTTTTGTTATTTGATGCAAGAAATCTGCCTGAAACCCTGCATTCAACCCAAGTTTGCACCGGGTCAACTGTGGTTTTATACAGCACAGAATATAACTTTCCTATTTTTCTTTGTTACACTTATCTTAGCATCTTAAAGGTGAATGTATTGATTTGTTGAGGTTGTATCGTTTCTTGCCAATCCAATGTGTGGTCATTTTGATATTGAGTTCCCAATAGAGTGAGTAGCTGCTCTGACTTTTACAAAGCAGGCAAATATTATTTTCCTTTCCCCCTTCCTCAATTCTTTTAAATAATGCAGTGGTACCAAGCACCTATAAAGTAAAGTGAATGCATTAATTTCCCTCCTTCCACTCGAGGAAGAATCCAGGTTGACTTTTAAAAGACTAGATATTCCTCATGGCCCAGTAAGCTTCCACTGATGGAAGGCCTGCTTCAAATCCATAAATAAGATATGGAGCTTAGGTATCTTCAGATGTAGTTTCTCCCTTCTCCCTTGTGTGTTGCTTTTGACCCAACATTGCCTTTCTCAAAGCATAACAAAAACTCTGATCAAGTAAATCCCGAAGCTTTTTTGTGCTACAACTTAATGCCTTTCTGAGAAAAGATTTGAATAATGAATGCCCTTTCTTTCTTCCTTTCAGGGACTGAAGAAAAAAAAGGAAGAAAAGAGGTCCTTTTTGCCCACTTCTCCTTCCACAAAATTATGCAAAACCTGGTGCTCTTCATTAGCTGCACTGCTATGGTCCTTCAGGGTGCTTGGAAAGGGATCTTGTGAACTCATTTCTGGAAGCAGCTACCTCTCTGTTCTTCAGCACCTGCATTGAAATGGATACTGATTGGAAATCTTGACAGAAAAGTGATAGATAATTAAGGGGAAAGGAAACCATGCTTTGAACACTTCAGAGGGCCATTTTAGTCTTAGCCCTTTGAAAGGTTGGGAGAAGCTATTTCCAACCCAGCTGAATTAACGATTTCGGTAATAGAATCCTTGGTTTCCATGGATCTTTAGGCTGATGGGATTGAGTTTCAAGTGGGATTTGGCGATGACTGGGAAGAAGGGGGGATCTGTGTGCATGGAGCAACTCTCCTTCTGTTTGTTCATGAGTGTCTGCTGTGGTTGGTGGTATCAGCCGGTCAGCACAGCCAAACCCAAAGGCCAAGGGCACCCCCACATGAACTCCATTCGCCTTGATGGGGATATCACTTTAGGAGGCCTCTTCCCTGTCCATGGACGGGGCTCTGAGGGAAAGGCCTGTGGAGAGCTAAAGAAGGAGAAGGGGATTCATCGTCTCGAGGCCATGCTTTTCGCTCTGGATCGAATCAACAATGATCCTGAACTACTTCCAAACATCACTTTGGGGGCCCGCATCCTGGATACCTGTTCTCGAGACACACACGCTTTGGAGCAGTCCCTCACCTTTGTTCAGGCCCTAATCGAAAAGGACAGTACTGAGGTGCGTTGTGTTAATGGGGGCCCCCCTATCATTACAAAGCCGGAACGCGTGGTTGGAGTAATTGGTGCATCTGGCAGCTCTGTCTCCATTATGGTGGCCAACATTTTGCGCCTTTTTAAGGTAACATTGCAGTCTATTTGCTTCTTTTTCCTCTTCTTCTCTTCTCTCCTAGCTGCACAAGATAATTTGCAATTCAATCTGCAGGTGCTAAAATAGCTGCCAGTGACTGTTAAGTGGAGAAAAAAAAACGTTAAAGTGGTTTTAACAATAATTATAGAAAACTAAGTTCTTGCTATGTGATGAAGAAAGGAGGAGATCAAACATTCCTTTATATTCTGGGGGGAGTTTAAAGTGCTCTTGATCTCCCATGGGGAGTTTGACTCTTCTGTTCAGGTAGGAAAATACCTCTGCTTTCCACTTTTGCAAGGAAAACTGATTCTAATTCTATAAGATACTGCCCAGATTCCCAGTGTTGAGACTGAGAATTTCATGTTTTGTTTTACCATCAAGTGGAATATTCATGTTGGGTGTACTTCAGAAGATGCTATCTGAGAATGAAAGAGTATGAATGATGGATCTATGCTACCAATCCATTTATGAACCAGCAAGAGGGAGAAGACCTTTTTTAAGGTGCACCTTAAAATTTCTATATATTAGGTCAGCCCTAAGGGCAGGTGAGGGCACCCGACTTGCTTGATTTATGTTTTGGTGCTAAAATATTCTGAAGAATTCTCACACATTGCCTTTTAACATTGCTAATTATAGCCAGGACAGAGCAAGTTGTTTGTGGTGCATGTTTGACAATGGCAGGCTTTCATACTACATTGTTAAAAATACCTCAGTGCAGATTTCTAAAGAATAGAGGGGAAAACATTTGTGCTGAATGAATGCTTGCACAATACAGTCTCTTATTCTCATGTGATAGACTTGTTATACAGTAATAAACTCAACATCGCTGGTGTGCTTTTAATTTTAAAACTAATGGTTTCAGAACTGTTATGCCTATTTTTAGATTCAAGTTCCTCAGCTTTGGATTTAGACCAGCATTCAGCCATGGTGCATGCAGATTTTGGTAGACAAAGTCCACCATAGCTGGGTTAGGACAAGGAAGGTTGCTTTAAGTAGGTTAAATGTCCACATTGCTATGCTATCTCAAGAATTATGGGTACTTTTCAGAATCTGACTTCTGACGCTTTCACCCTAAAGACATAGCATTATGACCTTTTCCTGTGGTACATGGATATTTAGTTGAGCTAGGATATAATATTACCTGAAATACGGACGGTCTTATAGGAAAGGAAGAAAAATGACTCTGAATTTAGGAGAGCTCTCCTAACAGGACTATCCTGTGCAATACCTGGCACTATCTTGTATTTTTATGTACACTGAGAGCACATGCATCAAAGACAAATTCCTTGTGTGTCCAATCATACTTGGCCAATAAAGAATTCTATTCTATTCTATTCTATTAAGATAATGTATCATGACACCCTAGTGCCAATAAGATCAAGATGCACACAACTTCATTTTGATGCCTTTCCACCTTCTACTGGAAAAATGCATGTGACAAAATCCTCAAATATAGTAAAAAAATAAAACAATGCTAGCCTGGCATTTCTGTTACCTCATTCAGTTGGGTAGTCAAAAAATACCCACTCCTTTGGGTATCCATTTTTTCCAAAGTGTCAATTTCCAAAAAAGATATTGAGACTTTGGAAAAAGTGCAAAGAAGAACAACTAAATGATTAAAGCCTTGGAGACTAAAACATCTGAAGAACAGTTGCAGGAATTGAGTATGGCCAACGTAGAGAAAAGAAGGAGTAGAGGGGACATGATTAGCAGTATTTCAGTATTTGAGAGGCTGTCACAAAGAAGGGGGAGTGGGTGTCAACTTATTTTCCAAAGCACCAGAAGAAAAGAAACAATGGATGGAAACTAAATAAGGACAGAAGCAACCTGAAATTAAGGAGAAATGTCCTAAGAATGAAAACAATTAACCAGTGGGACAGCTTGCCTTCAAAAGTTGTGGGTGCTTCATCACTGGAGTTTTTTTTTTTTTAAAGACTGGACAGCCACTTGAAATGGTATAGCAATAGCAATAGCGCTTAGACTTATATACCGCTTCATAGTGCTTTTACAGCCCTCTCTAAGCAGTTTGCAGAGTCAGCCTATTAGCCCCCAACAATCTGGGTCCTCGTATTACTGACCTCGGAAGGATGGAAGGCTGAGCCTTGAACCGTTGAGATTTGAACTGCTGAACTGCAGCTAGCAGTCAGCTGAAGTATCCTGCAGTGCTGCACTCTAACCACTGCGCCACCTCGGCTCTATAGGGTCTCCTGCTTGAGCGAGGGGTTGGGCTAGAAGACCTCTAAGGTCCCTTCCAACTCTATTCCAATTCTGATCATTTTATAAAGCAGAAAAGGAGAATGGAGGAGAGGAAATAAAAATCAGGAACAGTCACCACAATCCTATATATTCAGTTGATCAGAAATGTTCAGAGACTGAGGACCTTTTACAAGGAAGTGTTATTGTCAGCCTACTCCCCTAGGAAAAAATATGCACTCATTATTAGCAGATTCCACACATTTTCTTTCTGAGTGATTCAGGGGCGTCTGCAGTACCAAAATCTGGAAGACGGTGGGCACAGCATAGCAATTAAGACCCCCTCCCTTTATAAATCTGAATGAACCCAAATACATTAAAACAAACACACAACTTTGTGGTACAACTTGTTAAAATAAATTATGTTGGTTGAACGGTAGCTAGAATGAAAATTGGGAAACGATTACTTGTGCAAGCTTGGCCTGAAAAAGATTCCCAGTTCTGCCCTGTGCCACCAGACATTTCCATCAGATTACATTTTAATCATCCATTCCAGTCTGGCTCTAATCCACCAGATTCATCTCAAAGTTCTTCCGCAGATCCCTGCCTCATCCAGCTCCTAATTAATTGATGCTGTTGTTAACGTTCAATTTATCTTGTTCCCTTGACATAGGGAGAAAGCAGCAAGATAACATAAAGTCAGACTATGTATAAATATAATGGAATGGAACAGAATAGAATAGAATAGACTAGAATAGAATAGAATAGGAATTTAGAATAGAGTAAGAAAATGGAATAGAATAGAATAAGAAAATGGAATTGAATAAGAATTTAAAATAACAATAAGAATTTAGAATAGAATAAGCAAATAGAATAGAATAAGAATTTAGAATAAGAATAAGAATTTTGAATAGGATAAGCCAATAGAATAGAATAGAATAGAATAGAATAGAATAGAATAGAATAGAATAAGAATTTAGAATAAGAATAGCAATAATAAGAATTTAGAATAGGATAAGCGAATAGAATAGAATAAGAATAAGAATTTAGAATAGGAATAATAAGAATTTAGAATAGGATAAGTGAATAGAACAGAACAGAACAGAATAGAATAAAATAAGAATTTAGAATAGGATAAGTGAATAGAATAGAATAGAATAGAATAGAATAGAATAGAATAGAATAAGAATTTAGAATAAGAATAATAAGAATTTAGAATAGGATAAGCAAACAGAATAGAATGGAACGGAACAGAACGGAATGGAACGGAACGGAACAGAACAGAATAGAGTTGGAAGGGACCTTGGAGGTCTTCTAGTCGCTTTTGATTGCTTGTTAATCCTCCCTTGTGGTTACAGTCCCAAGAACAAACAGGTGCTTACCTAACTATTTTGTTTCCACATAATTTCCCCTAACATTAGGTCCCAAAGTTTCATAACCTTGACCACTTTAAGACCTGCGGATGTCAGCTCCCAGAATTCCTCTGCCAGCATGCTCACCCAGGAATGCTGGGAGTTGAAGTTCACATTTCTTAAAGTTGCCAAGGATGACAAACACTGTATTAGGCAACTCAATAATCCCCAAAACTAGGTTCCCAGGTATCCGCTACCAGAGGTGGGTTTCAGCAGGTTCTGACCAGTTCTGGAGAACCAGTAGCGGAAATTTTGAGTAGTTTGGAGAACCAGTAAAT
>JANHFT010003317.1:0-19622 GCA_032467955.1 Pseudoxenodon macrops | reverse complement strand
TGTCCAATCATACTTGGCCAATAAAGAATTCTATTCTATTCTATTCTATTCTATTCTATTCTATTCTATTCTATTCTCCCATCTCGACAAGTAAGTGCCAACTCCACTTGAAGCTCACCTTGGAGAACTAACACATTCCTGTGTCACACCAGAATCCATACTCCCCTCCACCCAAAAAGGGCAGGTCCAGAATAAGCATTATCTGCCTATCTGTATAAAACAACTGATTAATATCAATTGAACATAAAATAAAGTACCCCAATGCAAGTATTAATTAGCCCACATTGATATAAGCTATTGTCTTTTCTCACACAACCATCTTCTTTCTTGATGAAGGCCCGTCAAAAAAGAAATGGGGAAAACCCGCAAAACAAAATGGGTTGGGTGTGTGTGTAAAAGAAAGAGGTCGCTGTACTGAGAAAAGAAAGGAAGGAATATAACTAGACTGAGGTGATGCAAGGTGAAAAGTTCATGGGACATAACAAAGTAACAGAGTTGGAAGGAACCTTGGAGGTCTTCTAGTCCATGCCCCTGCACAAGCAGGAGACCCTATACCATTCCAGACAAGTGGCTGTCCAGTCTCTTCTTAATGAAGAGAAGGCATGAAAATGGAAGGAACAGAAGCCCAGTTTAGGCATTGTGGAAGGTTTGCCTACATAAGGGAAACAGACCCTGTCTAGGATCTCCTAATCTTCAGCACATCCAGTCTTTGAACAATAGTCCCTGTGGTCATTTGCCTCTCCACCCATTCTTGCACAGCTTCCATTCTTCTCAGAGAATGTGAGGTGAATGCTCTCCACTTCCAATTCACAGGTAATTTATTCAGAAAAGAAAACAATTCATTTTCTCGGTGAAATAGCTTCTTACTTATTGTTGATTTCCTCCAGTCTTGCATCTGTTCTGTGCTGAACTCTCTCTTCTGTGTTCTTGTAATCAGTTGCTTTTGGGTTTGACCCAAATTCTACCTTTTGGAAAGAACACACACGTACTGTTACTTTTGGAGGTTTATAAATGATATGTCATCCTCCTATGATCCCATGCTATTTTTTTTACCTTGAACAAAGGCCTCCATTTTCAGACAGACCAAGGTGTAGTTCAGAAAAGAAACACACACACACCTTTGGTATAGCGTGAGCCATTTTCTGATTCACCCCATTTCATTCCATAGAAGTGTTTAGTCTCTCTCCAGGGATCTTAAATGTTCTAGATGTAACAGTATGTGGGAATGACCTTAAGAGACAGAGTGAAGAGATGCTGCCAAGGAAACAGCCAGATAAGAGAGAGAGAATAGCCCACAGCCAATAGTGGATAGAGCAAAAGGCTCAGAAGGGACCCTCCCTAAATTCTCAGGCTGCAACGGTGATGGCAGAAGAATTCTACTTTCAAACCTGCAAGATTCTATTAATGTAGCTTTACAATAAAGTAAAATTAGCTTATCTGGCCCTGTTTCCTGTCTGATCTACCTGATATCATCCATTTTTAGTCCGTTTCATGTTCTCGTTTAAAAACAAACCAAAGGAAAACCTGTCTTATTTGATATTCTCTGCTTCTGCCAGTGGTACATGTCAAACAATTCTTTGCTCTGCCTTCTAGCCTCTGGAGCTGGGCTCAAGTGGTTGCAACTGCTGTGAAAAGGTTCTGGTTACAAAAAATTATAGTCCTATCATTAACCCCTTTGTCATTATCTGACATTTTCTTTCAGAGGGCCAGATACCAGCATCTTAGTCTTTTTGCAAAAGGGTCAGAGAAATGTCATGTAATATAAACTGAAAACACAGGGTAGGTGGAAATGTTAGCAACTTATTTTATTTTTCATTAAGTTTGCTGGAGGCAGCATTGATTGGATCATAGTATTTCGTGCCCTTTCTCAGCATTCCTAGGTAATCAGGAATGGTTCACATGGTTTGGCTTCAAAATACTGTCAAGGGATTGAGGAATGGAAATGATGTCTTGTGATGGTATCCAAGGGACCAGGGACCAGAAAAACAAAACAAAAAACCTATGCTTTGGAGTATTTTTTAAAAAGAAAAGTGAAGTTCAAATCCTGGTGATTTCACTATACAGTGCTGGGAATGATATGATAAGTGATTTCTCCTTCCTTCCTTCCTTCCTTCCTTCCTTCCTTCCTTCCTTCCTTCCTCCCACCCCTAACCCTGAGATTCTTGTGTGCCCCCCTCTCCAAGCACTAAATAGGACAGAACATACTTAGCTTGTGAGATCAACTAGAATGGATTGTACAAGGTTGACAATTACAAAGTATTTTAATTCTAGTGAAATAAAAGTGGATATTTCCAAATGTGCCTCTGTGCATATTAACTTTATGCAGATATGTTTTTATTTTTTGATAAAACAGTTCCTTTAAAAAGTGATTAATCTTTGCTCACTAGTTAGGAATCCTAGCCCTCCCTCTGCAATTACTAAGGTAGCAATAACAAGCTTGATTGGACCTTATGTGTTAGGATTTTTTTTAATTGAGAAGGAGAACTCCATAATTCATTAGAAACTTATGGTAGACCTAGCAATGTCTCTATTTATATTTATTTATTTTGAACACTTAGTATATTTCAACTACTTACAAATTGTTGTGCAATTCACAAATAAAAAAGTTAAAAACATCTAATAGTGTAATGTAAAAGTAATACTACAGTGGAATAAATCTTGAATAAAATAGAAGTAACTAAGAAAAAACTAGGAGTTACTTAGAAACTAGAGGATCATGAGTTCTAGTCCTGCCTTACACATAAAAAAATAGGTGACTTTGGGCCAGTCACTTTTTCTCTTAGTCCAAGTCACCTAACAAGGTTGTTGTTTTGGAGAAAATAGGAGGAAGAATGACTATTAGGCATGTCTACTACTTTGAATGATTTATAAATAATAATAAAGGCAGGATAAAAAAAACTATTAAAAACAACAGAAGAGAATAATGTAAGTACATAAATCTAAAAGAGACAGGGAGGGAAGAGATTGGAAGCTTTTAGAAAAGCAAGGATCCTTTATGTAAAAAAGTAAGTCCAGAAGTTACTGCTGTTCCTATTGCTTGAGAAAATTGCTACTACCATATTTGGGGAAAAAAAAAAATCAAGCCAGGTTCTCCTGGACTATACTATATTTCATCAACTGGATAAGGTTTGAAAGATGGCCAGGCATCTCCTCGCTGTAATAGCAATTTCTATAAAAGATTCTAGGCCAATTCTCCAGTGTTAACAACCCTCTCAAATGTTTTTCTCTGACTGCAAATATCAGCAGCTGTCACTTTTCCTATTCCCCCCCAAAATGAACTTTTCTGAGAAAATGATGGGGCATAGGACGGTAGTTCAAAGAATTAATCAAACATCTGACAATTTTATTCTTCTGTGAGATTCTAAGGATGGGGATCATTATCAGTTTCTGAAGTGGGGATGGTAACCCTCTGCTGAATACTTTTTCCCTTTCCATTAATGTTATTAGTGTATTCTCTGGTTGCAACCCAAAAGTTTTTAAAGCATTTGCATGTCCACCCTGATATAAAAACGAGACACCGAAGGCAAGTATCCTAACAGAGAACATCTATTTGTGTCATCCTGAATGCTTATTATGGTAGGAAAGCAAGGTATAAATTTAATAAATGAAAAGTAAACACTTTGAAGTAATTCCTATTGATACAGTGAGACACTGTCTTTCCTGGATATTTAGAGAGAGGATTTCAACTTTAATTCTTTGCAATAACACGAGTAAACCTGGCGCTATCTTTAAAGCGCAAAATGTTTATTTTGCCTTAAAGGTTTAAAAAGCAGGAGGCATTATGGGGTGCTTAAAGGCATGTGGCCTTTTGTTTGAAGAAGGAAGCAAGCAATCCAAGAGGGAAGAAAAGAAGCTTAGAGACGAAAATGCATGTGGAGTTGGGAGAAGGATGCTGAAATACATAATGTAATGAACAATCCTGGTTATTGCTTCAGAAATGGGTTGGCAAAATGTACAGAAATAGAAAAAGGAAGAGAGGAAATGGTTTCCCCAATTTGGGGTCTAACTCTACCTATTTACTTTTAATTCCATGAGATTAGTCGGGAAACAATGCTGCTTTCACAGCTTCATAATCAATAGTCTTTTTTGTAGGATCTGCTCATGAGCCATAAGTTTGCCCATCCCTCTGTCTCTTACTCATTTGTAGAGTCAGTTCAGGATACATGATGTGCCCATGTTTGGCCCTTTCCTGGTCTAGGAAGCCCCTAACCTGTGCTGTATGACCTGGGCAATTTCTTCTTGTAGGATGCCTGCATGTTAATCAGTGGTGGGATTCAAATTTCTTTACTACCAGTTCTGTGGCCATGGCTTGGTGGGTGTGGTGTGGCTTGGTGGGGTGGGGCAGGGGAAGGTTATTGTAAAATCTCCATTCCCACCCCACTCCAGGGGAGTTTTTTTTTGCAAAAGTCCCATTTCCTTCCATCAGCTGGGATTCAGGAGGCAGAGAATAGATTGGGGCGGGGCCAGTCAGACGTGGTATTTACCGATTCTCTGAACTACTCAAAATGTCCGCTACCACTCTCCGAACTACTCAAAATTTCTACTACCACTCTCCAGAACTGGTCAGAACCTGCTAAAACCCACCTCTGATGTTAATTGAACATAATTAGATTAACTATATCTCATTTAAACCCTTTACATTTTGGAGAAAAGAAGTACATTTATGTTAATTATAGGAATGTAAGGAAATCGAAAATACCTTCTGACAAGGATGTAAGTAGAGCTCGTTGAGCCCAAGGCAAATATCTTGGAAAGGCCCTGAAACAGTTGTAGAACTCAGAAGCATAGACTTCCATAGCAAGCAAGGTTGCATGGAAATGTTATCATGATTCAAAATCCTCCCCATGTACTTGTTTTTCAAATGTGATGCAGATCCATAAGGCTTAGTTTTTGTGTCTTAATATCATGATACTCATTTCATAACTTGCTTCTCATTGTCCCTGCTGGGGTAATGTCTGACTCAGAAGAGATCGGGATGGCAGCTCCTTCCTTCCTTCCTTCCTTCCTTCCTTCCTTCCTTCCTTCCTTCTCCTCTGTTACAGCACTTATTTATTTATTTATTTATTTATTTATTATCACCTCACTCCATCTACATGGAAGTAATTCAATGTATGTTTTACAGTTTGTTGGAGATTCAAATCTATAGGTACTGTAACTTCAGCCCCTCCTGACTTACTAACCCACAAGGGTGCAGTCAGGTACAGTTACAAAGTTAAGGATTTGCTTTCCATTTTCTTTTTGACTCTGAGATTGCTAATTGGAGCTCCTAGTCCTTCCTCAGGTTAGATTCTTACTCCCAGGAATGCTTTCATGAATACACAAAATGTTGCAACCTCCATCACTGTTATAGACTCCAGCAGCTGAAGCAAATGTGCAAATAGATACTAAAAAGAGAAAGAAAATATGACTCTCCTGAGCAGCTAAAGGAAAGATTAGAGAAGAAAAAGAAAATCTTTCAGGAATCCAGAAAATAAAACCACCAGAATGCTCCCTCTGGTAATTCAAGATGAAATGGTCCTGGAGTCTCAAAGAAGTGCCATTGTACCAGACAAAGAGAGACCCACAAAAGTAGGGCAGCATGGAATGAGGCAAATTATAGAGTTATTGAGATGATCTACTTGATAGCGAAGGATTCATTTGTTATTCACATGTGAGAAATATAGATGAAAACTTAAAGATTATAGAAGAAAAATTTTACAACCTCCAAATCACATCTTTTCAGAAAGTTATAACAAACATCAGTATGTTAGTATGTATGCATGCGTGGGGATATATGAATACTAAATCTGCTATAAATCAAATAAAGGTTATTGCAAGTTATCTTGAAAGACAGTACATGTCTATAAAAATATTGGTTGTCTTCATTTAAAATTCATTAGATAGAGATTATGAAGCCATGGTACTTGCAAAAGAAATGAAAAAGGAAACACTTTAATTTGTAATAAATTATTTGCAAAACTGAAATCTGAATAAATCTCAAGAGCCAGATGCAGTTCTCAATCTTAAGAATTGGCTTGTAAGGTCAGAAGAAAGGAAAAGAAATGCTTCATTAATTTGCAATGGTTTGGGTCATTTGCAAACAAATTGTCCTAGGAAAGGAGACAAACTCTGTCCAACTGTATTCTAAAGGTAATGATACACCTCAGTCCAGTATAAGAAAGGACTAGAAAGGAGACAGATGAATGTATAGAAGAACAAATGGGCCATTGGATGATATTCTGATTCTTGTGCAAGGTCTATGTTATTAAACAGAAGCTGAGGCTCATTGAACTAAGTGAGAATATACCTACAATTTATTTGAAAAATTAACACAAGATCAGGTGTTGTTTGTAAATTGGCGGAATCAGCCATAGAACTGAAGTTGCAGCCAAGAGTGACATGGTAGAGGTGTGTATGTTGGATAAAGGCCAAAGTCACTAAGCCAATAAATGTAGAAATACAACAAAACAAGGAAACTATCTAGATTTAATGTACAATGATATTTCTAGACCAATACCTACTCCAAGGTGAAAACATATCCTCCTTTTCATAAATGATTACACTATTGGGGAGTCCTTGGTGCTCCCTGAGCTTGGTTGTTTTCTTGCAGATGCTTCACTACCCATCTAGGTAACATCTTTAGTGATTACACAAGGTGCACGTTTTGCTTCTTGCTCGATGAAGAGTCAACTATTGAAGAACTTTAAGGAGTACGTGGGTTTAAAATTCAATACATTTGGGAGAAAGCCTTAAAAATACACATAAACAATTGAACTGAAAATACAGCCAACAATATGGAAATGTATCTAGAAGAAAAGGGACCATCCATGAAATCACAGTGGCTTATACTACAGAAAGCAGAGAGAGGGAACATTGAACTTTGACTGACAAGATAATATGCAGGCCTAAAATGCAAGACTGTCAGATTGGGGAGAAGCAATTAACACAGCCAGCTTCTTGCAAATGTGGTGATAGAATATGAGTTTGACTCAGAGAAGGAGGAAGCCAATGTTGAGCTGTTACAAAAATAATATTTGAGTGCCAGAAAATTAGAAAACACTAAACAACTTGTGACTTGTTGGATTATCATTTCAGTGATATTTCATTACTTAAATAGAGAAACAAAATGACCATGGACAGGCAAAAAGCAATGGGAGTGACTTCTTCCTGGCCTTCTCACTGGCTTTCCTTGTAGGAACTTGGCAGGAAGTCTTGGAGATGTGAATCATATGACTGTGGCTGACTGCAGAAGTGCAGTGGCATGGGAATGCAGAGGCACTGAAGTAGTCAGAACTTTGCCAAATTTCATTCCTGTTGCCAGGTCCCAGATTTCAGACACATTCTGTAAATTAGCCCATATGAGGTGCATTGAGTCAAAAAATGTTGCCCTACGATGTACTGTTTTGCTGAATTAAAGGTTACAAACTATCAAACATTTCTAGTAATATATAAATAGATGAGAAAGAAAATTATTTTGCCTTGATTTGTGGGATAGAAATTGAAATAAAGACAGCTTTTTAAAGTTTTTAAGATTTTATTACAATATCCTAAAATATGAGCTATGACCCAGAAGAAAGCTTAGCTTATAGCACATGAAAGGTTCTAAAGGGTATGTGTGTGTACCAAAAGGAAAGAGAACCAAGCTGAACTGCAGATATGTGTGAAGATTAATGGTTGTATTGATTGATTGATTGATTGATTGAGTTATCTTATATATCCACTCATCTCACATTTATGACTTTGGGCAGCTCATATCGTTAAAACAACCAAACAACAGAACCAATAAATGAAATACAAAAATCAGTAAAAAACAAAAAACCCTTTAAAACCACACTAAAGACTGGAATTAAAAGCAGAAAACGTAGACAAATGCAAATAATGAATCAATGCAAATTATGGACCAATCAGTACAGCCATCTAGCTGTACTGTAGGCTCCAAACCATAGCCAGTTCTCCAGTCATGTTGACATGTCTTTAGAGCCTTTCAGAAGACAAGCAGGGTCAAGGTTAATCTAACCTCTGAGAGGGATGATATGCAAAGGGGGAGCTGCTTCAGTAGAAAAGGCTGTCCCCCTTGCTTCCATCAGATGATATTCCTTACTACTGCAAGTATAGAATTCTAGATCCTGCCACACAAATCATTACAGTATGCACCATTTCTTATCATGCTAAAAAAGAAAGTAACTATGAGATACAAGCTTGTGTTTCCGATGTCAAGGGAGCAGAGACTGCAAGCTTCAAAGGGCAGCCTCATCATGTGCTCAGTTGACTGCATCTGCCGAAATTAAAACTGAGGAACCTCATTCCAGTCACTGCAGGAGAATCAACAAAGGAGTTCCACTGAGAAGGAAGTCCTAAAGTAGCAAGGAAGAACAAGTGGAAGAACCTTGCACATGGTAGGACATTGAAAAAATGTCAGCCATTGAAGGAGAAATGGAGAAAGATGCAGAAGAGGAGATTGAAATGTTCCACAAGAATGATATTTGAAATTTTGTCAGGCTAAAGACAGGGAAGAAAACCATTGCATGCAAGTGAGTTTTCAAGACCAAGTATAAAGCAGAAGAGAACGTCCAATGTCATAAATCAAAACTGATAATCAAAGGATGAACCCAGAAACATGATGAGGATTATGCCAAAATGTCTGAATCTATAAACAAATATACCTCTATAAGGACACTGCTGAGATAGCATCAATTCATTTTTTTCCTGTTTGCCTTCTGGCAATTAACATTCTGAGTTAAATGAACATAGTTAGACTTGGTTTGAGCTATTTTGATTTGGAAGGGTTGTTCCTTTGCTTTTTTAAAGCAACAACATTATAATAGTTTTAAAAATCCTGTTGTCATAGAAGCACTATTAGAGGTAATGAATTGTGTGAGTCATCTATTTCTTTTCCTTGCTATGTGTATTGACATGACAGCAAAATTGTTATATTTTGATTATCTGCCATATCTGGACAATATGTTGTTTCCTCAAGGAAGCTGTTTGTAAAGGAGACATGTAAGTCATGCTGCTTTTTTGGATCTGGATACACTAGTAATCATTGTGATAGCACTTCTTCCAAACACGCAAAGTAGGATAAATCCAGATGGCTTTGGCATAATGGATTGTTCAAAGCATTTGAAAGAGTTTTGTTGAGCAGTAGAGTTTTCATTGATTCAATTTTTAGTAATGCATTAATTCTGTGAAGGTCATTGCACTGTTGAATAAAACATCCCTTTTCATTGTGTTCTCAGAATTGTTTGGCAGATGGGGATACTTTGTAAAATCTGTGACCCTTTGTGGGAGGGAGAGCAAGTGCATATGAAATCTTTCCAAATAACACAATAGATTATTCCACTGTTATAATAGAACTGTACAGGTCAGCCTTGTGTTGCAGCTACCATACCAAAGAAAGCAGCACAACAGATTAATGTACAACTGGATGGTGCTTTTCATGAGGGTTAGGACTGTGCTGGAAAGCAACACCTTCATGAGGTTGAACATCAATCCCACATGACTTGTAGGCGTTGGGCATGATGCATCAGAACCACCTGTGATTCATATCAGAACTCATACCTGAATAGATTAAATTGCAGGTTTGCTTCCTTCCTACAATGCAGTAGCATCTGAGCAAAACTTTGGGGAAGAGGTCCAGGATTCTGTTTGGTAGAAAGAACAGAGAACTCTCAAATGCAGTCCAGATCACTTATCTCAAAGCGCTTTCCTACTGTTGCTGTTTCCATACTGCTATCCCACAAAAGCATTTTCGAAGATGATCCATAATTGATTTCACCTCATGTTGTAGCCATATCTTACACTTTTGAGTACATTTCTATATGAGGATTCTGCACATGTTTAAAAGTTCTTGACTTGTACAACTACATACCACAGCTGTCTTTAAGACTGAGCGGATTTATTTCTAGCTCAGCTAAATGAACTACACAAAGCAAAATTGTATGATGTTTTCCAAGATACTAACATTTGAATAACAACAATAACAACCGCAACATCTGGAGCAGCACTTGAACACCATTGGCATTGACAAAATCACAGCCAATTGCAAAAGGCAGTTTCACTAGGTACAGCTTGCATCCTGGTTTTTTTTTCCTTTTAGAAATTAGCTAGGATTAAATGAAGACTTTTAACACTATTAAACAACAATATCTGCCTATCTCAGGTTCTTGGGAAAAACTTGATAGATGCATAAAAATATCAAATCCAACCTAAACATCTGGCTGACTGTGCAACAAATCATAATAATACATTGAAATATTACGACATCCTAGGTTCTTCAAAAGAATTTGATGCATTTGAAGGCCAGCACCAGTTAAAGAAATGATAGGCAGTGACTTCACATTGCTGTGAACAGATAATAATAATAATGACCTTCATCCATGACCTGATGTTGACAGACTCTGAGCACAGGTGGGCATGGAATGTTGGAAGTACACCAGTTGAAAAAGGAAAAAAAGTACACCGTGAAGGCTTATTGAATGCCAAAGAGAACAAACTGGCCTAAACAAACCAGGCCTAAACAAACCAGGCAAAACTAAGACCTGGCAATGGCTAAGAGCAGGAAAATTAAAGAAAGAGACAGGGTCTAATTCTGACTGCAGAAGAGTCTTAAAAAACAAATGCATATAAAGCAGGACTTGAAAAGACAGCAACAACAGGCAGCAAACACCATCTATATAAAGAAGCCAAGGAAATAGTGGATTACCCTGATAGCTGCTGCAACAAGATCACACAGACTGACTATAGACAACAGCATGACAAAGTAGCGGCAGTGGTGGATTGGATTGCTTGCAAGAACTGGAGGGATCACAAATAGACAAAGTAATAGAAAATGAAGACATTAAGTTCTCTGGGATTTTAGAATTCAAATAGGTAGGCATTTTCTACACAACACCTCAGGTTTAACAATAGTTAATAAGAAAGACCAAGTCTAGATAGTGGGCATTGGAATACCTGAAGACAGCTGAATAGAAGAGAAAGAACTGGAGGACATCACAAAATATATAGACCTGAAAATAGAAATACAATGACTATGCAAAAGAAAGCAAACATAGTACCAAGAGTAATAGGCCCCATGGGTGCAATTCCAAAACTTCTGGAGCATCACTTGACACCATCAGCACAGACAAAATCACAATCAATCAACTGCAAAAGGCAACTTTACTTGGAACAGCTTAAAGCCTGCAATGATACCTTTAACATAACCAAACAACACATCTGTCTATCAAGGGTCCTTGGGAAGCACTCAGTAGATGGATAAACATCTGGCTGACTATGCGACCAACTATAATAATAATAATAATGCACAAAATTAGAGCACATAATGTGTCCCTGTTTATGTTCTTCATCACATTGCCATGTGTGCTGTCTCAGTCCAGTTATAAACTAAGAAGAATCCAAACATTTTTGTGAAGGACAGCTGTAAAATTGTAAAGTCACCTTTTTCTTTGAAGGAACTGCTGGGTCAGTTGAAAGTCAGGCAATGGAGATGGGAGGCAAACATTGCTGCAAAAATGCCAAAACAGTAATTTTGCCATTTGTATAACTGAGCTAGAAATAAACCAGCCCAGCTTTTAAACCCAGTTGGTGGTGTAGAGCTGTAGAAGTTCAGAACCTTTGAACATATGCAGAATCCTCATACAGACATGTACTCAAACTGGAAGTCATGGTTACAAGGCCCCTGGGCTATAAGTGGTAGTCCTTTCATCTAATTCAGGTTTAATGCTAAACAAAAGCAGCAAACATCCTTTCTTCAGAGAAAGCTTTGCAAAATGTAAAGATGAATGAAGCTTTTATAGGATATGGGTCACAGGCGAACCTGAGCAATTGCAGAAAGGATGATATTAAAAAAAAGTACTGTGTGTAATTTGCAGGGATTTGTACTTTTGAAAGAAACTGAAACTGTTCTTTCAAGCAAGAGTAACAGTGGGGATTTTTTTATAGTGAAAATTGTGAGTAAAGGTATTTTTTTCCAAACTTCAGCAGAAAGAATAATGCTTGAAGAATAATGTTTTTCCCACATGGGAGGGTCCTTACCCTAACAATTAGAATGAAAATGTCTAAGAATTGATTTGGATACCAGTTCCATATATTTGAGGAATTAGGTGGAGGTAAAGGAACAAAGGAGAATGAAGTGATATTTGATAATCATAATGTAACACCTCTCAATAAGAAGCTACATCTCCCAGCAAACAGAATGGCCAGTTGTGAGAGATCTTAATAGTTACATTTATAGTGCTCATTCTCTGATTAAAAATTCCACCTGAATAGAGTTCCTGTATATTTCTTAGCCACGTTTAATTAGAGATAAATTATTTAGAGATAAATTACACTGAGTTCAACAATGAGGCTTACTACCAGGTAAGACGTATTATCCTTTGATATGTTCTGGAATTGAAGACGAGAACAAGGCCTGATATATATTATAGGGAAGAACAAACTGAGGACATCATGAACAGAACCTTGTTTTGAATGGATTACTTTAAATTTTGAACTATGCAGATAAAGTATTGTATAGATTAATTTCTTCAGTATGTTGTACTTGTTAGAAATTAGACTTCTACACATCTTACAGCCCCACACCTTGATCTCCACTGCAAGAGGAATGAAAAACGGGAAAGATAATGAAACCCAAATGTACTTAACTTGGGTTGGATGATGCCCATGAAGTACTACAATGCTGCAATCTGGAAGCAGATCTTGGATCTCATTAGAAACTGGTAATCAGTATGAACCTCCTGGTATTTATAAGTATCCCATCCTAATTATATTCAAGAAGTCTCTAGAAAATCAGCTGTTCCCCAGGTCTTGGGTTAAAAGTGATGCCTACCCTCAGTAGAATTCTATCTGATTGAAGACCAGTTTTTTTCTCCAGACATGCATAATTTGTATTTTGAGCTATTTTACTGTTTTATTGCTCAGAGTCTCATGAAATTGGGCAGCCCTTAAATCTAATTAATTGATCTATTGATTTCTGCCGGCTTTTATATTGTGAATGATGGGTAAAACCATAGAAATTCAATAGTATGGTATTCTGTTTTACATGCAACTGATTTCCTTAATTCTGACTTATCTAAAAATGGTAAAGAAATTGTAGAAATAATATTTTGTATCAGTATAGCATCATATATTGTAGAAGTCCTGAGGATGTGGCATGTAGAGTTAACTGAGTATATGCAACTAGAATCACCATTACACATGCAATTTTACTCCAATTAGCCATCTCAAGAGATACCAGATCTGCAACGTCTAGAATTTCTAGGCAAAATGACCTTACAGTGGAAATGGATGGGTTTTTTTTCTTCAGGAATAAGGGAATTTCAACTTACTTGGGAGGACTATGAAGATGTTATTTGTTTGATCGGTTATAACTCACAATTACTTTTCGGATTTTCAATATTCTTTGTGAAGAAGAGCACACTTGAATGAACTTTCCTGGTCTTTGACATCTGTTCAGTTTCATAGACTGGCTGTGAAATGTATATGGAAGAACTGCTTTGAACTTGATATGAAAACATTACTTCTCTGTGTTCATCAAAGTGGCTCAACTTTTATGAAAATTCTGACAAAAAGTTGTGGCTGCTTTAAGAGTTGTCTTAAGAAATGAATTTCTTAAAGCAGCAGTGATTTTCTTCAGACTTACACAGAAGTCTGAAAAATCAGGATACTTCAGAGAGGTATTTTACTTGTGTGACGTCTGAAGCCCAGTTCTTCTGAATTGATTTTGAAATGTGCGTAGTGCATTAGTATTCGATCATCAGTATCATGGAAGAGCATTGGAAACCTCAGTTCTGGCCCTGTTTCCTGTTTCCTATAGCTTGATGTTCATGGGCAAGTACATTAGAACTACCATGTATGCATTGCAGAGGTGGGTTCCTAACAGTCCAGTCTGGTCCGGTTCTACCAAACCGTTAGTAACTTACCGGCACAGTTCATTAGAACCGCTAGCAACCCAGGCCTGCCATGCCCCTGAGCCAGTTCTTTCAGTGGCGCCATAGACTCCACCAGCGCTGCACATGCACGCGCAGCCACAGCGCACCCCTGAGCAAACCGGCAGTAAGAAGATTTAGAACCCACCTCTGATGCATTGGAAAAGTCCAGATAACTACTAGGTGGGTACAAAGAGATACAGAAAAAACACAGGCCTTCCAGAGACGGTTAAGGGTCTAGCATGCTGTATGTATATCATTATCTTTTGTCCATGGTTACAGGTATTAAATCTCAGAAAAAGACTTTTACTTTCAGTAAATGTGAATCTGTTTATACAGGTAGTCCTTATTTAATGATTGCTTGTTCGATGACTGTTCAATGTTGCAATATTGCTAAATGAGGAGACTTATAACTGGTTGTAGTAGCTGCTCTCACTTGTCTGCTTTACAATGCTTAATAGATAGTAAATGAAATTGCATTAATATTTATCATTCTGACGTCAGATAGTGTAAAGGATTGAATAATGGGACTGTGGATTATCTATTCAAAATTATATCTTCTTTCACTTCCTAGTGATTACCATAGTTTGACAGGTTTATCTTTAGAACAGAAGTATTTTTCCCCCTCAATAATTATGGTACGGGCCCATTGTTAAAATGACAGCTCTTTTATAGATCTTAGTTGATCACTGGTTTCTAAGACTTTCAGCATGGGCTTATCATTTGACCAGTTTGCAATTACAGTGGTTGCAGCATCCCCCAGTCATGCGATTTCTATTTCTAACCTTCATTTTGCTTCTGACAAGTAAAATCAATGGAGAAACTGACAGGAGGTCACAAATGGCAGATTTTGATTAATGATAGAACTCCTGCAATGCCATCATAGGTCAGCGTGACCATGTGACTTTGGGCTTTAGGATTCCATGGCTTAGTGATAGAGTTACCAGTCCCAATTACTGTCATTAAATGAAGACTATCTGTATGGCAAATGCAGCTGGAGTCTGGAGTAGAATTGTGTCAGGCTGGTTATGCCAATTCAATACCAGATGCATAATAAATATTCAATAGTACATTTTACAGGTGAAGTGGGACCAGATATACTGTTGTGATTAGAATAACTTTCAAGGGTTTGTCTTAGATTATACAGAGTGTGCGGTACAGAGTTCAAAGTTCAACCACTTTTCCACTGTTTCAAACTCTGTGTTAGCTACCAATGGTGAACAGTGACTTTTTCAGAAACTGTAGCCTGATGATAAATTTCAGCTATCATTCATTTCTGAGATAACTTTAAGATACGTTCAGAAGCTTTACCTTGGTTATTATGTTTTGGGTAATGCTCTCATTTGTCTATTTTACAATGGTTAATAGATAGCAAATGAAACTACATTAATATTTATCATTCTGACATCAGATTATTGTAAAGGATTGAATAATGGGCCTGTGGATTATATATTCAAAATGTAAAGTAGTCTCTTCTTTCACTTCCTAAGGGTTGAATAATTGCCATAGCTTTAGATTTATCATTTAGAACACAGGCAATTTCCTTCTCAATGATCATAGTAAGGGTCTATTGTTAAAGTGACAGTTCTTTTGTGGATCTTAATTGATCATTGGTTTCTAAGACTTTAAACATGTGCTTGTCATGTATCATGTCGTATAGTTCCCATTGTCAAAGAATTCATAGCAAGGGTTGGTTGATGCAATTTGGGATAAAAGTCAGATCCATTAAAAGTGGTCACCATATTTCAAAACCTTGGGTGAATCAGTGTGATGAAATAAGTGAACTAGGAGTGGGGAGATGCAAACTCAAGGACACCTCTGTCCCCTCAGGAAAACTCACTCAGTTTAAGTTGAATAGGTAAGGTAGAAATCTAATACAATAAGTGACACTTGATTTATTTCATAGGATTGAATTTCAGCACAGCAGCAAGACTGATTATTCTGAGGATTTTTAAAAAGATAGCGCCTCTTCTCCCAAACCCTGGATAGTTGACTCTTGTGCTGCTATATGATGCGGTGGTATAACTTTGTCTCTGAAAGCTCCAGACGTAAATTGTGTTAGAATTTCCCAGAAAGAAAGCTTAATAAACTGGGATGAGGTAAGGAATATTGCATGGATCAAAGGGAGTCTGCAATTGCTCAATTTGCCCTAACAAAAGGAAATACTTATTGTAACACACAGGCACAGAACATGTGTCTCTTGCTGACACTTCCAAGTTCAATCTGAGGCTTCCTAGGTTAAAGGATCAGAGAGTGAGCTTTGGGCAGAATTCAGTCTTATATCCTGGAAAAATAATATCAACCAGAGAAGACTATACTGGGATACAACCTTGCAGAAATTAATCTTGGTACTTACTGTCCAGGGCTTGTGAGGCTTGCTGGAGCTAATCATCCATCTTAAGAGGATGGATGTGAAAAGCACCAGTCATGGCATTTGTTTGTTTTCTTTTCTGACATTTTTTTAAATGTAAAGATGCGCTATAGATAAATAGAAATGTTTGGAATAACTGTGCAGAGGTAGTAGAAGTTCAAGCCTCTCTCCCAGTGTTTGTTTTTGTTTTTGTTTTCAATGTGTATTTGTTGGTGTTGTCATGTTCTAAAGGAAAAAAAGAAGTTTAAACCTCTCCCTAACTCCCTTAGTGTTTTGCTTTTACTCCTTCTTCACACCAAAAGTAACTCTATTTCATGTGTAATATTAGATAAATAGTGTTACAGTCCAAGGAACATGGAAAAAAATAGCAATTATGATGGTGATCTGAGTTTTAAACTATAGTAAGCCTAGTCAAATTGAATCGAGGCCTTTGAACTATAGTGCTGGAGAAGACTCCTGTGAGTCCCTTGGACTGCAAGGCAATCAAACTGGCCAGTCCTGGAGAGTGCTCTTTAGAAGACCAGATCCTGAAGATGAAACTCAAATACTTTGGCCACCTAATGAGAAGGAAAGACTCACTGGAGAAGAGCTTAATGCTGGGAAAAAGAAGGCATTGAGCGCAAAAGAAAAAGGAGATGGCATAGAATGAGATGGTGTCACTGAAGCAGTAGGTGTGAGTTTAAATGGACATCAGAGGATGGTAGAGGACAGGAAGGCCTGGAGGAACGTTGTCCATGGGATCGCAATGGGTCAGACACGACTTTGCAACTAACAACAAAAGCCTAGTCAAAGGCTCATGTGCTATGCAAAGATGGCAACAGCATGTATGCACAGTTGAAATGACACATGGTGTATGTGTGTGTGTGTGAGAGAGAGAGAGGGAGAGGGAAGGGGAAAGGGAAAGGGAGAGGGAGAGGGAGGGAGGAAGAGGGAGGAATCTTCTATCTGAGAGCCCCCTATACTTAGGAAATCCTAAATGTTCTCCAATCTTGGTTAAACCAAAAGGCGCAAGAAGATAATATGCAGCTTAAATCTTAAGTGGAGAACAAGAAGTGCCTGCTCTTCCATAAATTCTTTGTGCAGCACATACATATTGTCAAATAATGGCCAGTCAATAGACACACATATTCTAAATCCAAGAACTCATGACTAAATAGTAGGCTAAATAATGAAATATTTAAAAAAATCTGAGCTCAGGAGAACAGCAAGGAATGCAAACATTTCTGAAATAAAGATTTTTCATATAATTTTGATTAGGTTGGAATTTGTAGGACATAATCTGATATAAGCAAAATCACTAATTAAAAAAAAGCTATATTATGGAAGCAAGAAAGCTACAGGAGAGCTATGTAGCTGTGATCATCAGGGAGTAAAATGTGCATTCAGTGATGATGGAAACACTGCAGAGAAAATACATTATTATTATTTTGCTTCAACTTTTGCTGCAAAAGTCATGGAGAAGAAATGCATCTGAGCTAGTCTTCTGAAGTGATTAATTTAAGGATTACCTCAATGTATATGTTAGAGAAATTGATAAAATGAACAGTGATAAGTAATCAAGAGTATCTGTTAGTCATCCTAAAGTTTTCAGGAAACTCAGATATGAAATTGCAAAACATTATTTTATGTATTGTAATCAATAGTTAAATCCGGCTTGATTTGCCAACAGATTGGAAGGGAACTAATAAGGCACCAATCATGTAAAAATGATTCAAAGTGGCTCAGGGGACCTCCGATATGTAGAAATTCCATGTCTTAAAGGTTATTTTTGTATATGACATTTTCTTAGACTTACTGAGTGTTAAAGGTTTAACATGGTCTCCTGTAAATGTGTGAGATCATCATTCCTATCATCCCCAGCCTGCATGAACCAGTTTGGGAGAGGCTAGTTTAACAAAGCTTTCCCCAACCTGGGGATGAAACAGTTGGAAATCTTGTAACAGTGCATGTTTCGTGTAAAAAAATATGATTGCTAGCCAGCACAAAAATATAAATTACGGGAATGTGCAGTTATTGGGAAACTATCAAGCTTGTTAATGCAGCTTGGATCTGTAAGCAAATTCACTAAAACAATAGCTCCCTCCAAGTATTAAGATCTTTCCTGAAATTAACCACAAAACCTCCACTCCTTATCTTTTATTGCTGATGATAGAACTGCTGTCAGCTGAATGAAGTTACAGTAATTTCTACAAATGGGAATCTTGACTGGGGAAATGTAACAAGCATTTCTTTCTTTAAAAAGCTATATCAAGTGTAATGAATACCCAATAAAACACATCTGGTTTTAGAATTGTTATAACAAAATTGGTCTCTTTTATGTAGTGATGCTTTAAGTGTTCCAAGTGTTGTTGTCTGGTGTATGATTAGATTGTTTTTTCAGACTTTATTTTCTCAATTTAGCCATCAACATGGACTAAACAGTCCCCGTTACTCTTGGTTTAGCTTGAACGGGGTGATGTGTAAGGTGCTGATGGAAAAGAACATATCCTAGGAACATGGACAGTCAGAAGCAAACAATGGTTTGCAGGTCTTTCCAGTTACATTGTCTGGTAAATTGCTATAAATGGTTTTCCTATGGGAAAGTTAGAATTCCGAAGGATGAGTGGGTGGGTTGTATGTGTGTTACAATCTATTGAAAAAATTGAGGTATTACAAAGATGTGGATATTACACACAAGTATTGCCGCTGAAGTTGTTAAATGCAAGGAATATTGATAGATCGTTGGTTTGGTTGATTGGTTGAGCTTTGATGTAGGCATGTACAACACATTGTTGATTTGATTGATTTGTTGAGTTTTGATGTAGGTGCGTACTCTGTGCTTGCTTCTGTGTCCTGCTGATGTTGACCTTCGGGATACATTAAAAATGCAAGACCTCTTTGCAGTAGAAAGAAAATCAAAGCAAAGTGCACAGTGTGACTAGCTGCTTCTGCTTGTCCTTCACAGGAAAAGGCATACCGAACCTGCTGCTGCTTAGTTATGTCTACTAAATTGTAACCGATGAGAGATTAGTTTTCTTTGTCCTAGGTTCATGTTTGACTGCTTACTCTTATGGAGGTTATTTAATGAGCAAAAACATTTTCTGTTTAGAACTCAATACAGTAAGTATTTTCTAATAACAGATTCAACTGTATCAATTCTATTCTATGGAGGATTTTTAAAATGTTTTTTAAATTAAAAATGTTCCATTGAACATTTTTTTAATGTAAGTTGGACATTATTATTATTATTATTATTATTTATTAAATTTATATACCGCCCTTCTCTCGAATGACTCAGGGCGGTGTACAGCCAGTAATAAAAACATACAATACAAAAGTTAAAAAACCCATTAAAAACAAATATTATA
>JANHFT010003316.1:124526-136698 GCA_032467955.1 Pseudoxenodon macrops | reverse complement strand
TTTGCTGTTCTTTGCAAAAAGGGGGGCTTTTTTGTTTTCTTCCAGCCACCACAAGCAGTCTGCAAGACTCACAAACCCTCTGTGCACCCTGTTTTTCACAAAAATAGGTGAAAAACGGGTCCGCTTTTGCAATAAACAGGGTGCACAGAGGGTTTGGGAGGCCTGCAGAGTGCTCCTGGGGCTGGGGAGGACAAAAACTTTGTTTTTGTTACTTACCTCTTTGAAATCTTGGTGCGTCTTATACACCAGTGCGTCTTATAGTCCAAAAATACAGTAACTAAAGAAAGGCATTTAAGTTTTTATCAGGGATTTCAAAGTACAGGTAGGCTATTTAACTAATATTTTTGAGAAATTGAACACTCAATACTTCACTGCAAACTGACATAATATTCTTCAATATATTAAAGTCATTTATTAGGAAAGTTGAATTGTAGAAGTATTAAATGAAAGATGCAAATGTAAACATGTTTCCCTTTTAAAATAATTTATTTGAGAGCAATAACAAAGAATTGTATTTTAAGTTTTCTCTGAAATTATATTTTAAAAAGTATTTCTCAGATGTAGCTACGATATACAAATGTTTACCTGCAGATGTAGCCTACTCATTGATAAACAGACTCATTAGTACCCAGAAGGAGTAATTCAGATATCTTTTCTAACAATTATTTTAAAATAAGATTCCTGTCAGATTCCCTCCCTGAATTTTAGATCAATGTGCAAAATTATTACACAAAATTATATCAGAAGTTTAGAATCTTGATTCCACTTGAAGAACCTATTTGTCCAAATGTGTACAACCTCATTCTTTCTATTTAAAAATGGGCTTTTAATATTGGTTATTGTTTATTTCCAAAGAAAACATTTTATTTTATAAAAATACAAAGATCTATTTTTGCTTTATATGATAGTTATGTTAAAGTGTCATTATTAAAAATAATAGATATATGTACAGAGTTTCTTGCCCAACCCTAACCCCAGTGTATGCATGTGTTTTATTCATAGAGCAGAATCAACATGAATTCATTTATTAATTGTGGATAAATGATAAATTATCTTTGAAGGAGATGGGAGGTTAAGAAACATGTTAAACAAACAAACAAACAAATAATCTGCCCTAATGATCTATTTCTTGCAAAGTAATTCACTGCAAATATTGAGGAATAAAAATATCATAGCAAATGGAAATTGAAGACATTCCCCAGATTATTTTTAAAATACTGAGAACATTTGTGGAATGATGGCTCCTAAGAAAAATCAAATAATCACATTTCAGGGGCTAATTCATTCAATAGTGGAACATTATTGATTTTGATAAAAGGCCATAAAATCATTGGATCAATCTGATAATCAGTCTCATAAATAAATGATGCACTGTATCCTATTGTCTTACAGGGCCCAAAGGGGGAGACTGGAGCCATGGTATGTAATGGGTAAAATGAGTCCTTATTTGCAAAATGTGCCCTGATGTGTTTGGTCATTAGTTTTCATTTCCAATTTCCACTTACCTTCTTCTCCCCCTCTGGATGGTTAGTCTCAGTAGGGGAAAGAAAGCAAATGGCCCCAGAGAACATAATGTCAAAATGGAGAGGAGATTTATAGAAGTCATTTTGTCCAGTTTCAAAACTAGAAGCCAACAATGACAATTTGATTTAATTATGAAGCCAAGAAAGAGAGTCTGGCCTCATAAAAGGAACCACTTTATGCACATATAGTTGAACTATGGAATTAAGTCTTATCAGATGTGATGATGGAAGCCAATTTAGTACTAGGCTCGGATCCTTTTAAAAGAAGCTAAAATGGCCATTAGTCCTTATTTGTGCAAGAGAATGTAATCGCAAGTGTTATGCCCCTGTGTAACCTAAATACTGTATAGCCAGACATCACACAGAAAACAATCTTGAATCTGAAAACACTTTTTAGTTTCAAGTCATTAAAATGCTCAGCAGGGCAAAAATGGTCATTTCCAAGTAGCAGGTTGTGAAATACATCTGGCTTTATTTACTTAGGGTGTTGAAATCAGAAACAATTTTTTTTTTGTTTTTTTCCAAGGGTGAAGCGGGCCCAATGGGACTACCAGGTTTAGAAGGACTACCTGGAGAAAAGGTAGCATTTTAATCGCAAAATTGCATGTGGAAAATTGATTGCATTTACCTACTGACAATAATCATTCTTTTCCAATTCTCCTTTACATATTTAAATCATATAGGAAATTTCTCCATTTAGAACAAAATACTTACAAATTTGCAGCAAAACTGAGTATTTTAAGCAAATAGACATTACCTTAGTATTATGACAGCACCAAGCACATTGGATGTTGCTGTTTGTACTAGCTAGGTCAATTTCACAGAATAAGTTGAAGGGAGAAGAAAAACGTGCTATGCAACAACAAAAATATTGGCTGGTGATTCTTGGACAATAACTGCTATTACTTTTGGGCAACCTGCTTTGCACCAGGCTGGCAACTATGGCCTCTGAATCCAAATGGAATGTACTGTAAATTCAGATAAAATTCAGGGTAGAGGAAGAAAAGACTATATTTGATTTTACATATAGCATTAAATCATGGCTTAGTTAACCATGTTTTATTAAAAATATTGGCTGGGTTCATAAAGCACTAACCATAAACCTTGGTTTCTAAACCACCATAGCTAAGATCATACAGTACAACACACCAAGACAAAGCATATGATTGCTTATCCATCTATTACACGATGCAGATTCAACCTGTATAAACTTTGTTTTCTTAATCTTTCCAAATTATCTTTCCATATTGTCTGTGATTGTTATTGAGCAACTTGTTAAACTGTTTTCTACCTGCTGTTAAATAGCTTTGATTTAGAATGGTTCCTTCCCTGGCAAAAAAGAAAAGGGGGGAAAAAAGAATGGAAGCTGCTATTGTGTTTCTCCTAACGTTAGTGACCATGTTCCACTTTGCTGTCCTCTGAATGTCTTGAGATTGTAATTGGTAGATTCTTCATTGTGGTCTATTTGAATTATAGATGGGGGTATTTGCACCTCCAGAGCATCCTTTTCAGAAACCAGTATATCAGATTAGGAAAAGCTGATAAATACTATAAATGACACCCATATTCACATAAGTTGTCACTTTGCTTGTAGCTACAAGCCTATATCTATATGAGATGAATGTGAGAAACAAATCAGATAATTGGTTTATTGGAGTATTATATACTCTACATTATATAATTATAGTGCATTTGGCAGGAGTGGCTAGGACAGTAGAAGTTCTATTACTACTGTAGTGGACTCTTAATGGGTATATTCCAGGAATAATTTACATTCAACTGACTTCATTTCAATAGGCTCCTCTATTAAGTTCTCTAAACACCAAGTTGGCAGGAAATTGAGATTGCCTTAATTATAGTAGAAATAAAAATATATGAAAAGAGAATGTGCTATCCATGCTGTGAAGTTAATAAATGACAAAAAAGGATATTATAACAGAATTAACTGTATGAGAAAAGATTTTGAATATTCTCATGTTGTTACTGTTATCACAATCACAGTCATTATCCCTGTCTATAAGCTATCCTGTTTTCCCAGTCCTCTAATACTGTTAGTTCACCACTCAGAAAACATCAATTCTTTGTTTTCCTATTGACTGTGGCAAAATAATTGTGACATACATACATACAGTTTACATACGGTTGCATGTAAAAAATTCATTGTCTTGAATATCTTTTGGATAATTTAAGGTAAAGTGTCCTGTCCTGAGTAATAGATGGAATTTGCCTCCTTCTCTAAGCTGTTCTCTAGAATTTATGCGAGAAACAAGAACTGAGATGAGAATCACTCATGCTCAATAGAAGTAACTGGATGTTTGTGATTGTTTATGATCATTTCAGGAGACAGAAGCAAAGGAAAAATCCAAATAGATTCTTTTGATTTCAATAGGATGAAGGCTGTTTCAGATAGTGCTTCTCATTTAAATAAGAGGTCATTCAATGTGTGAGATGTGTTTCCTCAAATGCTGAGTGAATTCATTAAGCCTTCTTAGCAGACATTGAATTTTCTCAAGAGATATACTTTGGAAATACTGCAATGTAGTATGTCTTTTTTAGGGTGACCAGGGATCAATGGGACCTCCAGGAATTCCAGGAATACCTGTAAGTATGATGTTTCCATTTTGTGGAAGTGAATCTTAACCACAATAACTGGAATAAGGATAAAGTCTGCTAGACATGCATTACATAACAATCGGTGGTATTCAGCTGGTTCTCTCCGGATTGCACGAACCAGTAGCGGTGACTGTGGGAGGCTCCGCCCATCCATCCTGATGTAATGCGCAACCACTGTGCATGTGAAGAAGGCCGTTTGCATGCGCAGATGAGGCATGTGTGAGTGAAGTGACCGTCCACACGCACACACTCACATTTGCAAACCGGTAGGGAAGGTAAATGAATCCCTCCTCTGATAACAATGTGTACAAACTATGGGAAATTGTAGCCAAATACTCTGCTGGATGTTCAGAATCAACATTGTCATACCTAATCATCAATCTTTTCTTATACACTCATTTTTTACTATAAAATACTTGCCTTCTCACTATGAATCTTCAAAAGAATCTGGAAATAGACTATACCCAAACAATTTGAACTGCTGATAGCTAATCTTAACGTTTCCTTCTTACAAATGATCTCCATTCATATTTAGAAAGTGTTGAGCATTCAATTTTGGAGGAAATTTTCTGTGGTTAGCAAATCAATATTTTATTCCTTATTTATTTTATGCTAGAAATTAAAACAAATAACAAGACAATGAAAAAATAAGTCCACACCTATATTCAGAATTAACAAATCTGTTCTGGAAGAATTGCATGAATGAATGAATGAATGAATGAATGAATGAATGAATGAATGAATGAATGAATGAATATCTGATCTTCTCTATTTTTTTCTTTGTTCTATCTGTAATCCATTTTGTAGTATTACTGCAATGGGTACATTCAGATAGGCTGGGCTACAGATCAACCTCCTGATTTGTTGAGAGGTGGGGGCATCTATAAATGTTATGTTATCATTTGAAAGAGTGATAACAAAATATTTATACATTTTCACCCAGCTTATACACATGTAAGGATAAGAATAGGAGCAATTCACCTTCCAGAGGTTTTCTGCTCTGATTCTCACTTTGATTTCAGTGTGGGGGAATAGAAAACAGAAATGTGACAGTTTTGCTTCAGGATTTGTCTTTCTTTTGGGATGTTGGGGTTGAAGAACTAACACATGAAGCCCCTAAGTCATGACTCTTCTTTTTATGATATATTTTTATAACTAAAACTTCATTTAATTTATGCCATCTGAAAAGTGTTTAAGGGTCAGTTTGTATCCTAAGTGGATTTAACAATCTCAAGATATCTCTAAGATTTTTTAGAAAAAGATGCTTTACTATTCAGAAGTAAGTGTCATTGAATTTAGGGTGAATAGCCTAAATTAGTTTAGTTTTAATATATATAAGAATGGAACCAAAAGCTTTTATAATTAAGGAAGAATTCATTGCTCAGGTAATATCAGTGTAATATAGTGTAATATAATATACATTAAAACAGCTGTAATTACAGAGCAAACTAAATAAGTGATTTTTTAAAAAGTGATTTTCTATGTTTTTATTTTCACAGGGAAAGCATGGCACTCCAGGGCCACCAGGAATCCCTGGAGAACCTGTAAGAGCACTTAGGTTTCAGCACTCTCATAATAGTATTAGTATTCTGATTGCTTTCAGTTAATATAAAAGACTCTTTATTTTTCTTTTAGGGTGAAAGAGGCCCTGTTGGAGATGTTGGCTTCCCCGGGCCAGAAGGGCCATCAGGAATACCCGTGAGTAATTCAAAAAGGACTCTGGTATGGCCTAAGACAGGGATTCATTTGTGCTTCATCCAACTAATTAATTAATGGCCAATTATTGGATGCTTATCTGTTCACAATAATGTGAAGTCACAGCTGCCAGTTCTTTAACTAGTGCTGGTCTTTAGATGCATCAGGTTCATCCCAAGAATCTAGGATATTATAATGTATCAACATAATATATGTGCAGATCCAAGCAAGGTGGTCTTTTGCAATTGACAAATGGAAATTTTGTTAACGCACAGTTTTTCTAAGTGCCATCCAAGATTTTTTGGTATTATAACCCACGGGACCACCATAAACAATTTATGCCATAATCTGATTAATTAATTATAATTATTATTAAGTCCCTGCAAAGCTATTCAACAAAAAGTATTGTTTTCTCCTCCTCTGCAGGTCCCCAAAATGAAACCGCTAAAATTTGCTGGGATTTTCCATTGACTTAGGAGGGAAAACCCTCCTCAGCAATTAAACATACCTGTAAAGGAAACTGATCTCACAATAATAAAAGTGCATACTCTAACCTAGATAGCTACATAGTAATGAGTAAATTTTATTATATTATTTTAGAAGTTATTTTGCAGGCATTAAATACTACTATAAGTCCAACAGCCAACTAGAAACACTTTGTGGTTATGTGATCGAAGAATGCCTTGAGCTCTTTGGAACTTGAATGAGTAGGACTTGGGGCAACTGCCAACTGTCTTCAATCACTTTATCAGTTGAGATTTTGCATCCTAGGGCTTTATGCTTATGTTCTGTTTTGTCTTAAGATATAGATAGCAAAATTCAGACGTTTGGTAATATGAGGATCATTATGGTTTTTTTCCCCTTAGGGCTTAAGTGGGAAAAATGGATTGCCTGGTCCTCAGGTAAGAAAACTATTTATGTATGCAGAATATAATTGTGTTTTTGGCCTTTGTCAGCAAGAATATATATTTTAGCAATACTTTCCATTTTTGTAGGGTTTATTGGGTAAACCTGGTGATAGAGGCCCCAAAGGAGAACGCGTAAGTTACTTTGCCACACTATTTATCCAACTTATTATTTGTAATTTACATGCATACTTGTAAGATATAAATGCATATAAACTGAAGTATTATAGCTTGCAATGAATATTAATACAGTGGACTTCAAGCATATTAAAATGACAGGTTATTTAGAAGTCTCAATGAATTCATTCCAAATTTGTGACCAAAGCGATCTGAACTGGATGCAGTATTTTAAGTGGCTCCGACTTAGATTGGGACAATTACTTCGCATGCTCTGAACTCCATACTCCTATTAAGGCATCCCCAAATAGTATCAGATTTTTAGCAGCTGCAATACAACTGGTGATCTATCCTTTTCACATTTATTACTGTCAAGCCAGATCTTCCCCATGATATATTTGCTCCCACATTTTTCCTATTAAGTTTACAGGATATTTTTTATATTTGAGGCTTTTTGATGCCCGGGGAAGAAAACTCATGATGCCGGGGTTAGGAACTTGTGTGCCCAGGAAGCCATTTTTTCCCCCTCCCAAATGCAAAAACCAACACTGGTTTGAGATTCGGGGTGGAATTTTTGATATTTGGAGGACATGAGCTTGGAGAAGGCTGATTTATACAGTTATCCATTGTTTACCAGTTGAAGAAAAGTATGTGTGTGTGTGTGTGAAATCTAAGTTGTATATGTCATCTTCATAACTAAAGTTTGAGTAATGGATCTGGTTATATAATTAATAATACACCGAGGACTTATTTCAATTTATTTTGGATTGAAGACAACATTGTCTTTACAGCCCTTATGATAAAGACATTAGGGGCATTGTCAAGAGAAACTTCTTTGCATAAAAGAGGAAAGCAGTTTTTTGGGTTGTGTAAGAAGGATCTGTTTTAGGCATTTGCTATATTAAAAAAAACTGTAATGAGAAGAATAGGAATTCCTACGGATCTTCCTTTCTTTGCACCAAGTACCTCAGCCCTCTTATGTTCTTTTTTTCTTTTCTTTTGCAGTGCTAACGCCTTATAGTTGATAAGAAAGTAGAACTTTATGGGATTTTCTGGTTGTTTTGTTAATGGGTTCCAGTTTTCTTGGTCTTCTCTGTGTGGTTCTTTCACATGTTGTTCTGTAGTGTAAAGAAATGTTATTTAGTAGGACTGTAAAGTGCTTTGAATCTAAAGGCAAAAAAATATGCCTCAAAACATGCAGGGAGGCCCACATAGCACTTGCTGGTTACTCTTCTTTTCCCAAAATAGTGTGGCTGTCCAGCGGCTGTGCAAGCCTAAGGGGGGGAAAGTATGTTTAAGAACATGCAGGAAGTGCTATGTAAGCACTCTTGCGAGCTGTAAGGCAAAGCGTGTTACAAAGGACATACAAAGGACTGCACACTTCTATTTGTCCTTAATGTTTTCATTTTCAAGAGATTTAAGATAATGAAAGCTCAAGCAAAGTATTTGACAGAGAATTCTTCTTTTGTTTCAACAGGGTGATCAAGGTATACCGGGAGACAGGGGCTCACAAGGTGAAAGGGGGAAGCCTGGCTTATCAGGAGACCAAGGGCCCTTAGGACCTACTGGATCTGCAGGGCAAAAAGGCAATTCAGGACCTCCAGGTCAAAAGGGCCCTCCAGGGGTCCCAGGAATTCCAGGAATACTGGTAAGGTGAAGGGCAGGGAGCGGACAACCTTCGTTGGCTATGTGCTACACCTAACATTTTGGAGAGGATAATGCTACTGTGGGCAAAATGACATTATTTAATGGAAAGGACATAACATGAACAAAGAGAATGAAATGCGTTTCCATTCTAAGCCTATTTTAAAGGTTAAACAACAGTTGTATATGTTTTCTACACCAGAAGGATAGAAAATCTATTTTTTATATTCAGAAATTGCAGTTGGAAGGAGTTCTGGGCCTTCAGGTCTGCATACTGTCTATTGGTTGGAGTTGGCCGTCTTTTTTTATTATTTATTCAAAATAAAACTCGGGAAGAATCATTGAGAAACAAGTATTTCTAGGCAGTAGTATTGCTTTGTGGTTATTGTTATGATGGTAGTGATGCTAGCAGATTTTCATTACATGAATTCTATGTATAACTTTTATTGTTGCAGAGCTCTTAATAGAAACAGGAAGACAATTTTATTTGTTTTGATGATTTTGTGGCCCAAGCAATCTATTCTTAATCTCTTTCTTCTTTTTTTATTTCTTCAGGCTGATTCAATTTCATTTGATGAAATGAAAAAATATGTTAGACAGGAGGTTCTTAGAGTTTTTGAAGGTAAGGAAATGGCAAATATATTCACATCTCCATTGTAAATACTTGATTCCAATTGTGCATTATAGATCTATTGAATATGTAACATTTGAAACAATTTAACTGAGCTTCATCGTTTATATAAATACATTTAAAAAGCTTAAGGCAGGCAGGTTCCTTCAAAGTCACCTATTGCAATCACAAATAATGGTTTGACATTCAAAATACCTTTAACTAACAATCTGCTTTTTGAATGTGTACTGGAATCACAAAGGATACTCACCTGTTAGAAGGCAAACAGCAATGAAACTTATAGCACCTTCATATATCCATCCTACATCCTCCAAAATATGATGAATTGTGTCTAGGGAGAAGTTAATTGATTTTTTTCCCTTGCAGTGCTGGACAAATAGTAAAAAAAGATTTTTAAGCTCTTGGTGGTCTGTCTTGTTTTCCAAATATTGTGCAACTCTGATGCATGATATTAGTGTGTTTTTCATGTGCAAAACCTTCAGGGTCTAGTGAAGCAGTAAAATCAAACAAAAGAAGACCCACTTATGACTTTCTTCTCTTTCCTCTTCTAAAGTGAAATTATGCAAACCATAGGAAGTTCAAACTACATAGGGATAGAGGGGATATTCAGTGTCGGTTTCTGAGGCTACACAAACATAATAAGGTGGAGGAAAAGTAACATATATTGCCAGCTTCCTCACCAAGTCTTTGATACCAGTCTGCTCTTCAATCAATATCATGCAGGGGGTAACTAGCCTGTGCAATCTGTCTCATATCCCAGCCAATTTCCCCCATCATTTTATAAAAGTTCACAAGCTTGGAGGTCAATACGTGATGAGGCAGAAATGGAAAGCTGAATGGGGATATGGGAGAAGTGCACAAGACTCCCTTGGAATTACATAGTTTTATCTATTTCCTTTCATACTAGAAGGTAGTTTCAGACCACGGAGACTCCGTGAGAGAAATAAAGTTTCTCTTGTTGTCTCTTCACCCATGGCTATTAAACGCATTAAAAAGGTAACATATTGCCAAACTCAAATACACAGGTCGGGAAAAATCAGAAAGCAGGCCAGGAAGAAAGTGAAAATGAAAAAAAGAAATGACCAGTTTAATGACCACTTATAATTTGAAAAATTATAAACCGTAATACTGCAGTTATAGATACAAATATTTTTTCCAAGTTTTGAAAAGACATTTAATGCTATTTTATTATCCTTGTTGCTTTTTTAATAAATGAAGAGAGGATGACTCAGTTTGTGTCTCAGCTGAAGTTGCCTGCTGCTATGTTAGCTTCCCAAACTCATGGGAAGCCAGGTCTTCCAGGAAAAGATGGATTACCTGGGCCACCTGGGGAATCTGGACCACCAGGTAGGGCTTCCAATCTCATTCCTATATGCATATTTTATTTTTAAAGGATTTAAACATCTTCAGAGTTGGGTAAAACTATACAGGTAGTAGCTTTCTAACAATTAACTTTTAAATCCATACTAGCATTTTCTAGACTAGACCAATATATTAACATTTGTTTAGAGTCTGTTTTGTTGCATATTAAACACTTCTAATTAGTGCATAATCTTAATAACTGATCCTATCAGGATACTGATATACTCCTTTTATTAATCTACATTCTAACTGGATAATTAGTACCTGAATATTAGTAATAAGAGGATTATCCCATAATCAACTATTTGAGTTTCTGATCTTAGGGATCCAATGTGTTATAAAATACATATACAAATTAAAGCGGGGCCAAAATGAAACTGTAAATGTTACAATTTATTACTTTTTCAGTAAATTTAACTACATACATATAGTCTTGTAATTAGATTTGTGCAGTATCTAAAGAAAACCTAGCAAGAAATTCTGTAAAGTGGCATATTGATTAACTGGGGGGAAAGGAATGTTTATAGTTATTCAGCATTATGTTTCATTAGTCTCATGACTATATTGCCATTTTAGATGTACAAACAAGATATTTAGAGCTCACATTGTAAAACTATGATTGGGGTAGTAGATATAAACCCTATATAAGTATAGGTAGTTTTTAATTATTATTTTTTGTTAGTTTGGTCTGCTCTGGAGTCAGAGCAAGTCAGACTGGAATGAAGAACATGAAAGCAAAGCTGAAGAAGGGCGGAACACAAAGCTGTAAGGAGAAGAATAATGGCTTAGAAACTGAGAAAGAGCTCAGAATGAGAAGAACCACAATGAAAAGATCAAGCATTGTTACAGAGGACTAGAGTTTTTTTCAGAATATGGCTTGCTCCTCAACGAAATATGCAAATTCTTGTAAATAATCAACTTGAATATCTCTGTTGCTGAGAATGTTTAACCAGGATGCACAGAGTGAATAGCTAAAGATGTTTGTAAAAAAAATGAAAACAAAAACCAGCAAGGCAATATATAATGTGAATGATTTCCCACTGGCATGTGAAGAACTAGAAACAGTGCTTCTAGTGACAGAAATAATAAAAGCTGCTTTTAGTGTTATAGTTGTAAAGAGATTATTGCAGAATATCACTTGAGTGTAGCATATTACCCCAATGCACCAACCCTAAATCAACCATGCTTTAAAATGTTGAACAAAATGTGTACTTTGAATTATATCCAGGTTCCCCTGCACAGTAAAGGTTTCAGTAATTCAGAGCTAATGCCGCAGTTGAAAACTCAGTCAAGTCAGGTTCATTTACAGTACTTCCAAAAAGATTTGGCTTGTAAGATTTGCTTCTCAGAAAAATACATCTACCATCAATGTTCCTTTTTTTAAATGCACAATACTGCATTCTTCTACAAGGGTCTTCAGCCTTTGGGACTAAATGGCATATTGGGAATATTGAGCATTTAAATGGATACTATTCCAAAATGGCTGCTGAGGGGCATTCCCAGTGGTGGGATTCAGCCAGTTCGCACCACTTTGGGAGAACCGGTTGTTAACTTTCTGAGCAATTTGGCAAAATGGTTGTTGAAAAAAATCATTAGGGCAGAGAACCGGTTGTTAAATTACTTGAATCCCACCACTGGGCATTACCATTCACCAGGTGGTAGTTGCAGGTCACACAACCTCT
>JANHFT010003316.1:99798-109961 GCA_032467955.1 Pseudoxenodon macrops | reverse complement strand
ACAGACAGACAGACAGACAGACAGACAGACAGACAGACAGACAGACAGACAGACAGACAGACAGACAGACAGACAAAAGTAGGTAGTCAGGCAGGCAGGCAGGGAGGCAGGCAGGCAGATAAGGTAGGTAGGTAGGTAGGTAGGTAGCTATGTAGGTAGGTAGGTAAGTAGAGAGAGAGAGAGAGAGAGAGAGGTAGGTAGGTAGGTGTATATATATATATATATATATATACACAAATAACTGAAATCCAATGCGGAAGAAGGCTCTGATTTTGCCTGGCATTGGGTTTCGGTTATTTTTCTATCTGTCATCAATCACAGTAGCTGGCACTTGCCACGAACAAATATTGGTACAGACTTTTGTGAATTTATAAGAAATAGCCCAATTACTATGACTTGATCATTGGTGTATTTTGTATGCTACTTGTAAAAAGAAGCAATTCACAGCAATTTAGCAACTAAATTCACTTGAACAACCTGGACAATACCAATTTGAGGATTTCATTGGAATAAATTATCAAAAAGGCACAGGTGAAAATAACTACATAGTTCATTTTCAACACACAGAAACTAGACAAAAAGAAACAGGAAAAGTGGGGCTTATTATTTTAAAAGGGTACTTTTATTTTTGAATTACAAATGACAGATCATGTGTTTCATAAAATAGGGGTAATGATAAGGGATGTCTGTTTCATGAAAAAATAAAGCTATGTTCAAAATGCATTACAATTTTGGAGGATGTTATATATGTTTTTTACTACTTCCAATATTTTTCAAAAAGGGAAATAAAAATGCTTTTTGTTTTACTTTCATTTACCTTCTATAAAAATGCAAAGGATTAAGTAATGTTATTTATTTCATTTGTATACAATCAGAGATAAGGTATTTATAAATAAATAAACTCAGCTATAAATGTTAACTGTTCTCAAAAGATTAAAAATCCTTTCGCAGTGGTTTAACTTCTAGATGTTTCAAACAGAGCAGAAAACTAAGTTTATTTCACCTGACATATTCCTAGTAAACCTGGCACTGAAGCACTATAATATATATAAATATATATTTATATATATATAAATTCCTCAGAAATTAGCACTTTTAAAAACAGGGTGACTACATTTAAATATCAGGCTACTTTTAGCACAAAAATGGGCCCGAGGGAGAAAGGACATTGGGGTAACTTACTATTCTGATGCATTAGACTGTACAAGAGATGGTTGTTATGTACTCTATAAGTAAGTACCGTACTTTAGGAACCACAGCTGAAAAAACATCTACTGCCTTTCATCATAATTCAAGAAAGAAAAGGAAAAGCCGCTTGGCATCACTTTGTAAGCACCATTTTGAAACATTTAACTGTCTTCTACTGTTTTAGGAAACAGATGGAGGGAACAATCGGAACATATAGATCTGTCAAGGCCTTGATAAGATTTGCTGTATTTTTTACAGCCTGATTTTTCTAGACTGTTTCTTGGTGGTCGGTTGATATCTGCAGATCAAAAGATGGCTTCATGTCATTTTGTGCACTGCTGCATTTTTCACGGGCCTTTCACATTCTGCCCTCCTTGTAATCCAGCTTCCATAGTACAAGCTGACTGTTCACAATAACCAGGAGGACCTGCAGGGCCAGGAGGACCTGGAATACCAGGGGAACCAGCAGCTCCAGGTGGGCCTCTCTCACCATCTCGCCCATCAGTGCCATAACTGGGCTTGCCCGGTTCTCCTGCAAAGACAAAAAGTGGGCCATACGTTTAGAAAAAGCATCTCATGTCATTTTGTTGTAGTTTTAAAAGTCTTATTTGCATGGATGATTGCATCAGCCTTGGTCTCTCCTCTTAATCTAACCCCATGTAGAAGATGCAAAGTATTAATGGAGGTTTCTCTACACAACTGGATCTTCTGGAAAAATGAGCCTCCAAAGTCTTAACACAGGATATTTGTTGCTGTAGACCAGGACTGTCAAACTCGCAGGCGGCAGGCTGGATGCGTCACTTGCTGGCCACGCCCATGCCCGGATTAGTGAAGGGGGGGGGAAAGTCCCAGTACATCATGTGACGCCTCCGTGATGAAGCAAGTTTGACACCCCTCCTATAGACCAATGTTTTTCAAACTTGGCAACTTTAAGGCGTGTGAGCTTCAACTTCCAGAATTCTTCAGCTAACATGCTAGTTAGGAAATTCTCGGAATTGAAGTCTGTGCATCTCAAAGCTTTCAAGTTTGCTATAGACAGTCATCTTCTGTATGAAAGGAGAGGTTGGGTTCTCATTTTCCCTCCTTTACTAAGCCAATAGGCAATAGGTTTCTCCAATGAGAAAACACTTTTACTATCTGGATTAATCGCACTAGATAAAATGCACACCCAATCATCCTAGTTTGTAAGCCATGATCGATGATTTAGTATGCTCAGTGAACTGAGCCAATTGCAGTTTATTCAGTCAAAAACAGCAAGTAATAGTTCATTCCAATATGTAAATATAACATTCAGATCCTTCTTTCCATGAAGGCAGACAAAGAGACCATAAATTGCTTTTCATAATAGATCTACTGTGCCTGGAATGATCAGTCTGACAAAGATAGGCAGATAAAAAGCTGAAAAGTGACATAGAAAATATAATGTAATCTAGAAAAAGAAGAGAGAGAAAATCTGCTAGGAAATTAAAATAAAAGAACACATTTTACTTTTAATACAGAGAAACATAAAGGGGTTATTTGCAGAATTATTTGTAATCCAGTATTACCATAAGATTATTTTTACAATGCCAAATTATTTGCATTTTACAGGCCACTAGAGGGCACTTTTGCTTCAGTTATGACCAATGAAGACTTTTGACTCCCCCCTCATTCTCACTATATCCCCAATGCAGCATTCAAAAGCTGAACTTCAAAATGCTGTGCCACCAAAATCAATTTAAAGGATTTGCAAATCCTCACACAACTCATTTTAAGTGGAAACTTATGTGGTACTTTTAATTTATTCAATCTGTGCTTGGTCCTTGTCTCATGCAATTTTGCATACTGTGCAGTTATGACACAATTGAAACTGATCTTAATTCTTTTCTTTTATGGTTTCTCGGTTTTCAAGCTGATTTTTTATTATACTGTAAATCTTCAGTTTTGCCCACCATGATAAAGGTATAAAAAGCAGCATGAGGGGAAAAATGATAAGAGTTACGTTGCAGGAACCGTAACCTAGATCTAACTGGCTATTTTAAAAGAGGTACACTTTGGCTGACTTGACACATAATATTTAAGCCGAGGTGTTTCAACTAAGGTTTGCTAAAAAAAAAATATGGCCTACCTTGTACAGATTCCTAAATCTATATATCACTCATGTGCTCATTTGCAACCAAAAAAAAACACCTCATGTGGTCCTGTCCACCATTAAACCATCTTTCCAAACAGCCTCCATGTTTCCAGTGTCTTTCTTCCCATTTGGAACTGAACCCAGATGGACATTTCTTCCAACAGTGTGTAGAGAGAAAGAAGCTCTCATTTTCAAAGCAGATGCCTTTATTTCCAGCACTGTGTTAAATGGGGTTTCTAATGTGAAATAGTTTTGTTCTTTCTTGGATGACCCAGATACCATTTTCGATACTTACCAGGGAGTCCTGTTGTTCCTGGCAAGCCTTTGGACCCTTGACCCAGGAATCCTCTCTCCCCATTCTCACCTGTGTCACCTAAAATAAAAATTTAAAAAACACATTTTACCCCTTTGCTTCTTTAAAACATTTGCATATGCCACCTTGTTTAAAATTTCTAGTTGTTGTCCAATCAACTGTAGCACGTCCTTAAAACTATTAAAACAAATTAAAAAGGCTTGTTTGGCCTGAGAACGTCTGTGGCAGAGGTGGGTTCTGAATCTTCTTACTGCCGGTTCACTCAGGATTCCGCCTCGAGCGTGAGCGCGGCAATCAAAAACTAGCTTCTGCGCATGGGCAGAAGCAAAATCCAAGATGGCAGCGCCCACAGAGACACCGACAGAACAACCTCCGTGAAGTCATTGTGGAGTTACTACCGGTTCTATAGAACCGGATAGAACCGGTAGGAACCCACCTCTGGTCTATGGAGAAGGTGTCGTTGATAAAGTCTCCTCTGTTCTGGTATGGCTTTGATTAAGGAGGTAACTGGGCCAGAGATTAAGGCACCTACATCCAAAGAAATGTGGGATTCTGTCGATGCTTTCAAATGTTTATGGTGGATTCTTTTATCAAGGCACCCAGAAAAGGCCTTGAGAACAGATCTTAAAGCTTGGTGCATTTTCAGATATATCCACTTCCAGCTACTGCATTTACAGCTTTCAAAATAAGTCCTAGTATCTTGAATTTAGCTTAGAAGCAAATAAACTGGCTAATCTATATGGTCAAATGCAGATCTCCAGTCCTGTTAATAATACCAGAGAGTTTTAAGAATACTGTAAATTGAAATAGACCTAGGTATTTTCTAATTCCAAGACTTTGATTTTATTTATATTTTTGCAGTAAGTTTTCCTTTTCATTAAACTCTGCCCTTCTTTCTATCTCATGCTTTCTAAGAGTGCCTACGTTCCATTGCAATTACTAAATGTGGGATTTCTATACCTTACATCCTATTAAACGTAAAGGACGCTTTGGTTTTTATCCGGAATAGTTAAGCAATACCAGAGGAATGTAAGTTTACTCTGAAACAGCTGATACTGCAGATCTTCAGTTCCCTGCAATGCTGACAACCAGAAAAGGCCATTTGGTTCATTAAATCAGAATAGTTTTGTTTAGCTGTGGGAGACATTACAAAGAAGTGTGTTTTTTTTCCTTTCCTTTCCTAGTATTCAGCATGGAGGCTGTCCTAATGGGATCTCGGCATCCTTCCTGAGGCTGCGACTTTAACTCTTTGCCTGTTTTAGAATTTCCTTCCTCCTGGCTTGCTTTGGAGAATTGCCTAGATACAGACTGAACTGTCATTAGGAGGAATGTGGCTAAAACATTATAGATTTTATTATATAATCTATGGACCACTTTTGGCAGGCTACATTCTCCCAGAAGCTTTACATTTCTCGCCTATTCCTGGGTTGTTGTTTTTTGTTAAATGTGAGATATAAAATGCAGACTTTGCATTCTTCCTTTGTGCAGGTTAATTAGCTGCTGTTATCATGCCAGTTTACTTTATTTTGCACACTCATTCCCATTCTCCTTCTTTTAGGTATAGCATGCTTTTAGGTGCTGATTACTGTGTGCCAGTGTAATTATCTTGTAGGGTTGTCAGACAGCAAGCTATTTTGGTCTAAATCTTTGCTAATTTTCACTTCCTCTCTCTCCTTTTTAGCCGCCTCTGATCTTTGAGCAAGAGAACTATTTCACAGAATTAGTTTTCTCTAGCAGATTCATATTGAATCTGGACTGTGGTTTACTCGAAAACCATACGCCATTTGTCATGCCACTGCATTGTGCCTTTGGAAATGTTTATAGTAGCATGACAAATTTTACCTAGTGGATAAAATACCAAGTTGCACCCTAAGCTACGAAGCAGTATATCCAAACCAGATTGAGAATCACCAGACCTGATGATATCCTGAGTAGATCATCAGGAATTAATTGCATCCATTGCAGGCATCTGCTTTATACCCTTGCAGTCAAACATCCTTCAGATTACATTAGGGAAAGAGGGTATTATCTACATAATAATGACATCACTCTTCATCTGCCAGATGAGCTCACTCAACAGCTGAATAAGGATCAGAACACTCACCTCTGGATCTTGAAAAACAACACATATTGAAATGCAGGGTAAAACAAATTACACTCCCATCCACCCACTCCCCCAAATCCCAATTTGCTCAGGATCAAAAATAACCTATCTTGCCCAAGTCTTTCCTTTCCCATTTTTCTGATTAGAGCTAAAAATACTACCACTATTGAGCTGCCCCATATGCAATGATCTGGATTAGGTGCTACCTCTTCTGCCTATTCCAATGACTGATGCTTCATATTTGTAAAGCTGAGGAATTTCTCTTTGTTCTAGGACAGACAGACTAATGAAAAAGAATGGAAGTCATAAGGTTAGCATGGGTCTACTTGAGGGGGAAAATCCACCTCAGGGTCACTTTAGAAACGCACATTGTTTGAAGAACACTGAATGGAGTGCAGATAGTCCCGGATTTACAACCATAATTGGGGACCAAAATGTCGGTTGTAAGTTGAGGCAGTTGTAAAAGGGTTTCCTGCCTGAGCAGGGGGCTTGTCTAGAAGATTTCCAAGGTCCCTTCCAACCCTTGTCATTCTGTTAAAATGAGTCATCATGTGACCAGATCTGATTTCACAACTATTTTTACCATAGTTGTGAATCAAACCTAGCATCCCCAATGGATAGTTTTTTCCTGTTGGCAAAAAAGGTCACAAATCATGATTTCAGGATGCAGCAAATGATTATAGATCCAATCCAGTTGCCAAGTTCCTAAATTGCAATCATGTGACCACGAAGGTGTGCGACAGTCATAAGTGCGAGTACAGGTTGTAAAGCATTTTTTTTCAAAGCCATCATAACTTTCAATCATCATTGTTCAACACACAGTAATAAAGGGTCCTGGGTGCTCTCTGAACTTGGTTGTTTTCCTGCAGATGTTTCGTTACCCAAACTAGGTAATATTAGCCTAGCTGATGACTAGCACTGATGACGTTACCTACTTTAGGCAATGAAACACCTGCAAGAAAACAACTAAGCTCAGAGTGCACCAAGGACCCCCTCATTTCAACCCTGAGTCCCTTTTTATTGGAACAAATGTTCTTTTTTATTGGAACAGTGGTGAGTCGAGAACTATCGATCCTGAAGTAAATGTAACTTTTAAAAATTACCTCATAGTCCTTCCTCGAGTCAAATGTAAAGAGAAATATTTTTCATGCTTCATGCAATCCCAGTAGCAGCATACATTTGGAGGGAGGAGGGTGTGAAAACAACCAAGATGGCAGATACTGCATTATGATGCAAACCTTGCCCTTTGGAAATGCATTAGGATTACATGTCCATACAAAAGGCGTTTGCATCACAACGCAACGCTTGCCATCATGCCTCCTTCAACCTCTTCCCTGCAGCTAAACCCAGAAAAATGAATAAAGTCGAATCTAGGTCCCTGCATTTAATGGAGAATCAAATAACTGGATTCCATAAAGTATAATAAACAAGTCACAACAACAACAACAACAATAATAATAAAATAAAAAATCTGACGTACAAAGCAATATTCTGAATTTCTTTCTCACCTTTGGGACCTTTCGGCCCAATGTCACCAGGAGGGCCTTTAAGACCAGGCAATCCACGGGATCCAGCCTGTCCTGGGAAGCCACTGTCTCCTGGAAGTCCAGGGGAGCCGGGTGGGCCAGGTGGGCCTGGGATGCCAGGAGCCCCAAATTCAGGCCTCCGAAGACTAGCAGCCATCTGCGCCAATTGTTCTGCTCAATGAAAAGAATGAACTGTTGAAGTTCATGCGGACCACTTCCATACCGTCACCTTCTCCCCTTCCGCCTTCTCTCTTAAGCAGTTTGCAGACAAGCTACGAACTTACCTTCCTTTCGTGATTCATGAAGCAAATTATGTCATTTATTTACAGTCCTAGTGTGAATCACTGCAAGTGTTGTGGCAAAATAAAAACTAAAGTCCTCACAAAAAGAAAAGAAAAAAGAAATGAAGAAAACTAAACAGACTACAATTTGGCATAAGCCTCCTCTCCTGCTTAAAACAGGGGGAAAAGGTCAATCCTCTTGAGCTTAGGGGTGAAAAGAGCAACGTGCAGAGGTGGGTTCCTGTCGGTTCAGTCCGGTTTGCTAGAACCCGTAGCGGGAATTTCCCCCCCCCCCGCTCGTGAGATTAAGGCTTCCATTCAGAGAGGGCCTTATCTACAACAGCTGAATTCCCACTTCAGAATCTAGGAACCTAGAAGGACAAAGCTTCATGGTCCCTTCTCCCTCAGCAGGGAGGGAAGAGGTCAGTCTGGTCAAGTAGAAGCAAGGTAGGAAAAGGTAAGGTAACTAGTAAGGCAAGTCTCCCATCTAGGAATCAATGTCCCCCATCCCCCCAATGAAAAACCAGCTTCCATCTAGTAGATTTTTGCCCTCCAGTTCTGAGACTGTTGGTCTGGTAAGTCCAGTGGCATTAACCCTACATGATCTCAGGACTTTATGACCACAAGGGAGCACTAGGCAGTAGGTCAAGATTTGCTCTGTAGTCTTTCTTTGTCTGTCATTCTGATTGACAGATTGCTAATCTGAGGTCACTTCCTTTGGCCTTTCTTCCCAGGCATGGAGCACCTCCTGTTAAGACGTCGCTTGCTGGCTACTAGGCTTTGCTATCCTTACCAGAAATAGATCTCCTTCCAGTCATAATAATAAATAACCTGCTTTGCTAATCTTTGCTGTAATCAGAATATGAGAGAGAGGGAGAGGGGGAGAAAGAGTGTGGGGAAATGCTTCCACCTGCAAGAGAGAAGAGGGCTTGTAACCTGTTTGGCAATGGCAGAGATTCAAAATCTAGGATCTTCTGCATTGAAATAGGTGCTCTGGCCCCAAGCTGCAGCCTTTACATTTTAGAATAATTGAAACTGACAAGGGAGAAGGAAACATTTATCTTGGTAGCAAAGGCATATTGAAACGGGAAATGAATGTGGTCCTCTGTTGGGCAATTTAAAAAATAGTTGCACCGAGAAGGCTTCAAATTAAATCACAAAGAGCAATAAAGCCTCTTAAACTTCAAAAATACAGCATTGTAACGTCTCAGCAGATCTCAGTAGCAGCCCCTGGCAAGCTATTTTCCCCACAAATAATAAATCCCAAACCACAAGTATAATAATGCACAAAGCAAGAATCAAATCGATGCTGGTAACATGTTTATGTGTATTAATAACTGAAGGAGCAAAGTTCTTATTATCTGCTCATTATATATACAATCGGAGAAAGATTGCTTGTCGTGGAGCTGAGCCCTCCAATTTCTATGAACCGCTGTACTTGACACAAACATTTGAAACCTTTACCTATGTTTTTGCAAAAGGAACTCCAGGGAATCCAACACTAGGTAAAAGCAATGAGCTAACATTATTTATGATTAATGCATGTAGATGAGTAATATCAGTAGAACTGGAAAAAAAGGAAGATCTTTTATTTAACACATATTTCTGTTTACTGGAATAATCTTATACCCTGTGCTAATGTCCTTAGGTTGAACCGATCAATTTCTCTTGCAAACCCAGAAAACATCCTGAGAAAAAGATCACTAATCTTTCTAAATTTGACTGCTAGTTTCAGATTAGAGTTTTTCTTAGCCTCCCTAGAGATTTTGGGGTTGGATTTGCAAACATTTGGATACAATGTACATGTCACATCCTTTTTTCAATGATCTGACACCCACCATAGTAAGAAAGAATGAATGGTTATTTAGCAGTTCCAAATATAATCCTATTAGTTTAAAAAAAAAAATCACAAAACCTGTTTTCCATGAAGAAACTTTCCACAGAGAATATCTATATGTGTGAGTGTGTTTGTGAGAGAGAGAGATCTAGAAGTTTAGATGAGTTTCTTGGAGAAGAATTTAGTTTTCTCTTAAGAAATGAACCGTTATGATCAACCCCTTTTTTAAAACTACATCTCTTCAAAAATCATACTTCTGATGCCAAAATTGTCTTTAATTGTGTAAATGGTTTAGTGCCTTGATCATTTTCTTTCTGCTCCCTCACCAAGTAAGGTTCAATGTGTTACAAGAGATGTATATAGATAAGGCTGCATTTAGGGTTTTCTTTTTAAAGAGATTATCATCTTTTTTATCTTCCCAACAAACCTAGAAAAGCATATGCTGTATGTGCTGGTAGCATGTACTAGACCTTATGTCATCTAAAAAGCTCTCTCACGTTCCATCTAAAATTGAAAGTTTGTACTGGCATTGTTATAAATCAGTCACACTTATTTTAAAAAAAAGAGTCCTTTTCTTGAGTCCTGATTTTCCATGAGCATGGAAGAACATACCTAAAAAGGAATTCTGGAGAATTCAAAAGCTCACGATTATTACAAAATGTCAAAATGCCTAATAAATAAGTGCCTCCCTCCGTGGATTAGTTGAGTTTGGAATTAATTTCATTTATTTGTACCCTATGACTATCATTACGTGTTGCACCTTATCATTCTTGACAAATGTATCTTGTATTTTTATGTATA
>JANHFT010003316.1:79359-92287 GCA_032467955.1 Pseudoxenodon macrops | reverse complement strand
GCCGGGCGGAACTCTGGCTGGGGAATTCTGGGAGTTGAGGTCCGCCAGGCTTAAAGTTGCCAAAGTGGGAGACCACCTGGTCTAGATTCTGGGGTGATAATAATGATAGTAACACTGTAATCAGTTGTGTTGCAACTAATTTTTGTTTTCTATGTAGGGCACATTTAAAGTTTTTTTTTTTAAATAATCCTGTATAAATGTTTCTGTATATTTTTCAATTAAGCTTTTCTCTTCTGATTCATCGTTTCCTCTTTTAATTTCATGTCAAAACTGATCTTTTCTCCATCTTTATTAAGTACCTTGTAACCTACATTCCTCTGTGTCTATCCCACTGCTCTTCACTGTGTTGATTGGCTCATTTACTTAAACTAACAGAGTGATTTATTCAATCAGAATATATTGAAGAGAACATTTTGTTTGTCTTCCTAGACAAGCTTGGCAACTATGGAAGAATTAGTTCTACAAAACAGATATGAGAGAGTTTCCATGATTGTTTTCTTAATTTGTTTGACAAAAAAAAGAACCTTTCATACTAATAACACTTAGAACCTAACAGTAAACCAAATAACAAAATCAAATTTAAAGTAGAATTTTGATTAAAACTATTCTTTTAAATTTGCTTAGCTCTGAAGCTAAGAGGCTTATGGAAAGAATGGATGCTCTTGCTCTGCTTTTTGCCATCTCCCCAGTAGTCTTTCTTTTGACAAATTAATCTGGAGTGTTTTATATTAGAGACATATGAAAGTACAATAATGGTTTCATGTATACCTGTTGTTTCTCTTAGCTTTAATAGATAGCAATACCTGCTGAGCAGTAGTAAGGCCTAAATAAAAGGCACTAATGAATAAGGAAAGCAACAAAAAATAAAAATATTCAGTGCTTACTATTAGCTAAGGTTTCCAAGAGATTGTGCATTTTGCCATTTATTTAAGAAAAAAGTAATAGTGGCAGTGTTTTTATATAATGTACTGTTAAAGCTGAAAGAACCAGCACATTGCAAGAAAATGAGTGTAAACATTATAGCAATAGCACTTAGACTTATATACCGCTTCACAGTGCTTTACAGCCCTCTCAGCAGTTTATAGAATCAGCATATTGTCCCCAACAATTTGGGTCCTCATTTTATCGACCTCGGAAAGATGGAAGGCTGAATCAACCTTGAGCCTGGAGATTTGAACTGCCAAATTGCAGTCATCTGGCAGTTAGCAGAAGTAGCCTGCAGTACTGCACTCTAACCACTGTGCCACCATGGCTCACTATAGATTATACTGACACTTCTAAACCAAAACATTAGAGATACGGGATTGTGGGACCTATACAGGGATCAGTTGTGCATGTTTATGATTTCACTGACTGTTGGTTACTCTCAACTGATTTGGACCTAACATAGCCAATAGCTGATTTCCCATACATTCAACCTGGTTTCATAGCATATTAGAGAACATGCATGGGTATTTCTAACAAAGATAAATAGGTAGCTTCTCATCCTCGCATAAAGTATCTGTGAGGGTATATTGGTCTTGAAATAGATGACCAACCCAAATAGATTAAAACTTGTATCATAAGTAGGGAACATGGAGAAGTGGTGAATGACATATGAACTCTAACATAACCAACATCCGATAAAATATATGTGGCAAATATATATTGATTTTATGTTAAACTTTTATATCCCCAAAGGCAAAGGGGCCGAAATAGAATCATTTAACAACTTCTTAAAAATCATCACCAAAGTTAGGGACATCTGCAACAATTGTTGGCTTACAAAATGGCAGGATAATTGGGTGATTGAAGGTCTCCCTCCCTGTGATTGTCATTGTGGATGATCTGCTCTGCTCAAAGATCAAGACTTAGCCATACAAATTAGATCCACACAACTGATGCCCTGAAAGTTCACCATAAGGCAATAAACTATATCCTGCTTAAATTGCATATCTGGAATTATAAAAGCATGGCTAGCTGTTGGAGTTCTTTTGTTGTGGGTTAGGGATTGGAGTGGCAAATATGTCACTGCAGAGAACACTGGAAGTTAGGAAAACATCTTTGAAACATGCTTGGAGGAGACATGCTTTAGAGAGAGTGGAGGTAATTTGTGCCTCATCATCCTGCGTCCTGTGTATTTGGGGCAGAAGAAATAACCAGTGTGCTAAGATTGGGTTTAAAAACAAAACCCAAATCAAGTGCCCTAGGGTGTACCAGTATAACAGTTTGCATAAGTGATCCCAATTAGTATTTGCATCAGGGGGAAATATCAATAAGAAAAATTGTAGACAAAAACAAGCCAAAAATAGATCATGTATACTGCAGAAACCACTGCTGCTGTGCTAAATAGCACTCGCAAATGGCAAAGGCAAGCTATTATCCATATTCCTACATGTACAAATCCTTCCAAGGCAGATTTCTTGTACCAATATAATCGTTTTTTGGGGGGTGAGGGGATTCAAATCAGTCTTGACTCCTGGCGACTGCTTGGACAAATTCCTACAGGTTTTGGTAAAATTTCAGAAGTGGTTTCCCCTTGTCTTCTTTTTAATACTGGGAGAGGATGAGTAGTCATCCAACTGGCTGTGTCATTCTGAAAGTATCATTTTTGGCTATCGGGTCAAAAGAAAGCATTTTTATAAAATGGCTGATTAAATCATTAGGCATTGAAAATATGAAGGAGATCATCTGAAATTATGCTGGATTACAAATCGAAGGACATGACTCTATTCTTCTAAAACAGGGGTGTCAAACTCGATTTCATTGAGGGCTGCATCAGGGTTGTCTTTGTCCTCAGGGTGTGTGTGGCCAGTGTGGTCGTGGCCAGCTTGACGTCAGTCATGTCGGGGGCGCCTGTGGTGGCCTGAGCTCTCTACCAGAAAAAAACGGGCTCCTGATCTCAGTTTTCGGCTGGGACGGCCTCCTGAAACCTCTGCCAGTGAAAACAAAGCTAGGGAGGCCATTTTTGCTGGCAGAGGCACCACGGGCCAGTTCTTCGCTGTTTCCTGAGGAGCCCCACAGGCCAGATCTAAGCAACCTGTGGGCTGTATCCGGCCCACAGGCCTTGAATTTGACACCCCTGTTCTAAGCACTGCTATCAGCACTTGTCAGTGGCAGTGCTTTCTTCAGAATGGTGGAAGTAGCATTGCAGTATAACAGCACCATCTTTGGGGACATATGTGTGATGTCACAGCACACATAGAAAATGGGTGGGGCATCCCCCATGGTGCTGCAACATTACTTAGATTACTCTGACTCCCCCACAGCCCCTCTGCAGATGCTACTGGGTCAGAGGCTTCAGAATCAGAAAGATCACCTCTGGAAACATGGAAAGAAAAGGAAGATAAATTCCACAAAAAATATCTGAATAACTTTAGCAACAATAGATGTTCTAGTCATATAGAGTACAGGAAACAAAGAATTGCAAGGTGGGACAAAGGATGTTTTGAAAATTATTACAGAAGAGGATGGGATGGACTTCAACAAAATTTGGCTCAGGTGCCAAACCAGGCAGCCAGTACTTTATGAAGGACACAGAGTGAGAACAAACAGATGCTATATTTTGGCTTATTTCTCTTATTGAAAGGATTACACTAAGGACTCTTGCTGTAACGGCAAAATGAATTGTTCTGTCAATATTTAGCAAAGAAGAAATAGAGGGGGGAAATTAAAGGGGGGGGAATCATGTAATTGTACATACAATAACTCTCAAAGAACACTGGAAAGGAAACTTGACATGATGATTTCACAACCTTCCACTTTTCTCCTTTCAGTGGATTTAAATTTGGCACAAGGCGAACAGCTTCTGTTTTGTGAAAAGATGTTGACTAAAGTCAAGTGAGCAGCATCTTCTGACCTGCATCTGCTTACCCTATTGCCTTTAGCACCAAGCAGTCCTGGGGGCCCAGGTAAACCTGGCAGTCCAATGGCTCCTTCTGCGCCCTGTGAAAGCAATCAGAGATGGCAGGGCTTTAGAGCACTTTTGCACCGAAGAAAGGGAGCGTTGAGATAGACAGCAAGTCTCACAGCTGGCTGTGCATCTTATTCAAACCAGAAGAGTATGTTGAACTCTGGAACCACCCAGAGTTGGTTAGAAGACGGGCGGCTGTATAAACGTTATAAATAAATGAATAAACTGCTTTGTTATGATTTCTTGATTTTATCAGTCTGCTAAAACAATGGGGTCTTTATGGATTTGGGGAAATGCTACAACCCACCGAGCCTATGGTGCATTCCCTTCTAACAGAGAATTCTTTCAGAGCCTGAATCTTGAAACTGGCCTTCCAGCAGAAACCGCACAAATGAAATCTGAACAGTTTCAAAGAAGGTATTCATGTCGGGTAACTTCTAGCACAAAAAAAAAAAAAAAAAAAGGAGGGGGTAGCCTTTCGGCATTCCCTGTTCCTTATAAAGGTATAAAAATATTAAAATCTAACTTCACCCTGTAAGGGGTGAAGGAGGTTCCGATACTAACACATAAAAACGTTAGTTTAAAAAAGTACATTTTTTTAGGACGGTCAAATAATGATGCAATTGAGTCAGGAGCTGAAAAATGAATGAAGCTGACAATGGTCCCTAGTCACATTTCATCTGTTCATTTCCTGAGTAAATGACCGCAAACCCTTGACCAAGAAAACTAATGGGATGGAAGTTAAGACTGCCCGCTTACCGTTTTACCTGGTGACCCTGGAGGACCAGCAAGACCTGGCTCACCTCTGCTACCCTTTTAGGAAACATAAAAATATATTGGTGAAGTAGAAACAGCTACATTTCTTGATGTGAACTTGTCCACTTTTGAAGATGAATAGTGGTATTTTACCAAAACCAAGCAATTCAAAGTCTTCTAATAGCACAAAAAAGCATAACAGTGAAAAAGAAAGTTATTGCAAAAAAGAAAGAGACCCTACAACTGAATTGTATGATAAAAATAATAGAGATAGTTAATGAAATAAGAGAGATAGCTAATAAAATAAGATAATAAAATACCCGAGATAGCTAATAAATGCATACATGCTTTTAAAAGAAAACCTCATATTGCAACTCTTCCAAGAAATCATTGGTCTCTTGAGAGTGTTGTACATGACTACTTGCTGCAATTTGGAGAAAGTAGTGCAGGATTCTGCCATTGTGTCTGAAATTATCCTCTGTTTGAGGAATGACATTTCACATACACACACACCAAAAAAATAAATTAATAACTGCCTATTTGGCAGTTTCTTGTAGAGGCCCTGCAAGAGTCTTGATGCACTATATAGGAAAATGTTTTGCAAAGTAGCTAATTTTGATTGATTGATTGGTTGATTGATTGTTTATGTGAAGAGCTAAATCATTTTCAACTTCAAGTGACAATACAGGTAGGCTTTCTCCAAGAACATCTATCCCTAACATGTTCCTTCAGGTCTCCCATCACAGTCCCCTGGTATACTCGTTGCCTGTAAGTGAGTCCATCCATCTTGTGGTTGGTCATCTTCTTCTCTTTCCTTCCACTTTCCCAGTATTAGAGCCTTTTCCAGAGAGCTAGATTTCATAATGTGTCCATGGTCAAATACGGGTAGTCCTCAACTTACGACCGCACCTGAGCCCAGAATTTCTGTTGCTAAGTGAAACATTTGTTAAATTAATTTTGCTCCATTTTACGACCTTTCTTGCCACAGTTGTTAAGTGAATCACTGCAGATGTTATGTTAATTCCACAGTTGTTAAGTGAATCTGGCTTCCCCATTGACTTTGCTTGTCAGAAGGTCACAAAAAGGTGATCACATGACCCCAGGACACTGCAACAGTCATAAATGAGGCAATCTGAATTTTGATCACTCAACCATGGTGGTGCTGCAATGATTGTGTGAAAAATGGTCATGTCACTTTTTTCAGTGCAATAGCAATAGCATTTAGACTTATATACTGCTTTACAGTGCTTTTACAGCCCTCTCTAAGCCATTTACAGAATCAGTATACTGCCCCCAACAATCTGGGTCCTCATTTTACCCACCTCGGAAGGATGGCAGGCTGAGTCAACCTTGAGCCTGGTGAGATTCGAACTGCCAAATTGCAGGGGCAGACAGCAGTCAGCAGACGTAGCCTGCAGTACTGCACTCTAACCACTGCACCAAAGTTATAACTTTGAATGGTCACTAAATGAACTGTTGTAAATTGAGGACTACCTGTAATCTGAGTCTAGTTATTTGTGCTTCAAATGAGAACTCTGGGTTGATCTGTTCAATGATACATTGCTCTATATTCTTGGCTGTCCACGGTATTCTCAGGAGTCTTCTCCAACACGAAAATTCAAAGGCGTAGATGCTCTTCCTATGCTTTTTTCAAGTCCAACTTTCACTTTCATGGATGATCCCAGAGAATACCATGGCTTGCATGATTCTGATCACACACACACACAAACACACAGATATACACATACACAGACAGACAGACAGACAGACAGACAGACAGACAGACAGACAGACAGACACATATTACAGCATTTAAAAAATTTTCCAAACTACTTTTGGGAAGCCACTATTATGCAAAAAATCAGAAAGAATCCAATAGCACCTTTTCCTACCATCAAATATTATTAAAAGACATGCTGTAAACTTTCAATGATCACTTCATTAGACACAGCAATGACATGAGCTGTATCTCACAAAAGCTTATGCCTTTTCATGTAACGTGTTAATCTGAAAAAAGTTATCAAAGTCATTTTGATTTGGGGTTACGATAAACTAACCTGGCTGCTCACCTACAATGATTATTTGCAATTTCACTGACTTTTCATGTATATTCCGAGTATAAATGAAAGGGATTAGATTTATCTATGCCTAATGCAGCAGTGTGTAAATATTTCCTGTCAAACAATCATGCTCAGCTTTTGAACTGCAAAACTGGAAGCTAGGGACACTGAAAAGTTAAAAAAAACAACAGAGCCAGAATAAAAACTATAATTGATTGGATTCCATTTGGATTTAATTAAAATTAAACATAATTAATACAGTTACTATCCAAACATATATTTCATAATTCCCTCATTTTCTTAAACTTAAAACTTTTGGAGAACTCACAGCTTCTGAGAACTATCTTAGGATGTTGGGAGTCAAATTCTGAACTTCAATTTATTGAATATAAATATATGTTTTACTCAGTGGTGAAATCCAATTTTTTTTACTAATGGTTCTGTGGGCATGGCTTGGTAGGTGTGGCAGGGGAAGGATATTGTAAAATCTCCATTCCCTACCCACTCTGGGGCAAGCCAAAGGTGGTATTTGCCGATTTTCCGAACTACTCAAAATTTCCGCTACCGATTCTCCAGAACATGTCAGAACCTGCTGGATTTCACCCCTGGTTTTACTGCATTTTGACGAGAGCAAGGATGAGAAAAACAGCAACACAGAGAAAATAAAGGGAAGTTAAAACAAAGGAACTATCCTAAGAATCAAGAGTGGATTAAATCCACCACTTCTACAATTCTCCCAGTTTATAAATTACTTCTCATCGGAAAGTGATTTCTTTTTTAACCACCTGGATCAGAAAATCTAAACCGAAAGTCAAGCAAATAAACTTACTGATGGGCCTTTGGGTCCCAGTGATCCTGGTTCTCCTTGCTGGCCTGGTCCTCCCTGTTGGTGGGATTGCAAGAAAACACACACTGTATATATTTAAAGATTGATACTTAAATAAATGCAAATCTTCTGGTTAAAAAAAAAAGGGTAAAACTTGAGAAAGAAATAATCTTACAGGTTTGCCCGAATTTCCCATCAAGCCAGGTTTCCCGGGAGAACCAACACCACCCTGTTGAAGAGAAAAGATTTTAGCACCTTTAAAGTATAACAGCCACTTTCAGGCCATTTCAGTGGCGGGATAAGGCACTTAACCAAACAACCTTATTTAAAAATCTTTTTCACTAGTCTTCATTTTTCCACCTCTGTCTACTTTTTCCTTATCTGACCCCATGAGATAAGTTCAGGTAACAGAATCATTTTCTGTCCCATTCCTACCACATCTACAATGAGACTGAGAGCAAACTTAGCAAATTATTTTTCTATGTCTGGACCGTTTGGCTTTTATGGGCCATCTTCCATTTTTCAGAATAGTCATTCTTCTTTTGTAACTAAGAATGGGTTAACTTGCTTTTGAATCCAGTTTGGTAATGCATTCATTCTGCCTTTCGATGAACGGATTGTGTGCCTTCCTTTTATTTTATATACAAGTGTATTTGGACCGCCTTCACTTTTGTCCATTTTGTTATGCTGCAGCCTGATTCTACAGTTGTTGAAATTCATTTTTTTCTCATTAATCTACACTCAGTACCCCATAATGACAAAGTGAAAATAGAAGCCTAGAAATGTCTGTAAATTTATTAAGAAGAAAAAAAACCTGAAATATTATATTGGCATAAATATTCAAACCCTTTGCAACAAACACTTTAAATTTAACTCAGGTGCCCCCCATTTCTCTTGATCATCGCTGACACACTTTGATGTGGTAAATTAAATTTATTGGACATGATTTGGAAAGGCATACACCTCTCTATAGAAGGGCTCACAGCTGACAATGCATACTGTAGCAGAGCAAAACCCATGAAGTCAAAGGAACTGCCTGCAGAGCTCAGGGACAGGATTATTGCAAGGCATGGATCTGGGGAAGACTACAATAAAATGTCTGCTGCACTGAAGGTTCCTAAGATCACAGTGTCCTCCATAATTCTCAAATGGAAGAAATTTGGCACAACCAGGACTCTTCCAAGAGCTGGATGCCTGGTCAAACTGAACCCTATTGAACATCTCTGGGGGGACCTGAAAATGGCTGTCCACTGATGGTCGCCATCCAACCTGACTGAGCTTGAGGGAATTTGCAAGGAAGAATGGCAGGAAATCCCCCAATTCAGGTGTGTGAAGATTGTTCCATCATATGCAAAAAGACTTGAGGCTGTAATTGCTGCCAAAGGTGCTTCAGCAAAGTTCCGAATGAAGGATCTGAATACTTTTTATGCCAATATGATATTTCAGTTTTTTCTTTTTAATAAATTTAGGGATATTTCTAAACTTCTATTTTGACTTTGTCATTATGGGATACTGAGTGGGATACTTAATGATGCTTAATGAGAAAGAAATGAATTTCAACAACTGTAGAATCAGGCTGCAGCATAACAAAATTGACAAAAGCGAAGGGGGTCTGAATATTTTCTGAACGCACTGTAAGTGAGGACTGTGCAGGCCCTGGATTCAAACTCCAGCAAGTGCTTTATTCACTGCAGAAGGCAGCCACTCATTCCCAGAAAAAGTTCCAGTTGCTTTAAGGCTGCAGAAAGGCTCCAAAGTGCTTTTTTTAAAAATATCAAATCCAAAAGGATACACAGTCCTAATATAATTGACCTTCATTCTTTCTCTAATGTTAAATACAATTAATATATCAATATACTACTAAAACTCTCCTTCCTGTAACCTTTAACCGGGCAAAACTGTATATCACAAGGCAATAATTTTTGAACAAAAGTACCCTTAGTAACTTAAGGAATGTATTCCAAAACCCATGGAACTGAAATTTGGCAAATTTTAAAACATCTTTTATGACATAAAAATAGCACGGTGTTCATGGCAAAAGCACAGAAGCGCTTCTGGGTTGAAAGGATTAGCCAGTGACATTACCGTTGCCTGGGAAATTCCCAGTTGGGGGGCACCTTTGACCTTTGGAGGTCTTGAACCTCAATTCCAGTGTCCAAACCATGCAAGCCACCAATGCTCTGACATAAAAATAATCAAAAAAGTTTACCATATAATACAAAATGCCATAAAACATTTCCTGTGCTTATGTTTGACTGTGACATGAATGTACTTTTTCCAGTGAAGGCAGTACATTAAAAGCTCTGTCACTGTTGTAACCCTTGAGGTATCTGGTAAGGACCTATCTCTGAAATGATGACCCAAGAGGTCATGGGTTGTCTGGTACAATAATATTTGTCTCTCTTCTAAACAAGGAATTTTTAATAAATGGCTTATTCCAAGTCTCAATGTATATAGCTATTAACCCTGTAGGAATATTCTATTTGAAATGTGATTAAAACATTATTAATGAGTCACCCAGAATTTCCCAGGTGAATTTATTGATTGCATTTGTACCCCACTGCACCCTTAAGGCTTCTCTGTAATTTCACTGGAAGACACATATTAAAATATTCGGAATCCAATAAAATCCAGAAAGATAAACTATAGAAACCAAATATCCAAAATATGATGCAGAGAGCAAAATCTAAAAAGAAGTGTTAGGTCCTAAATGGCCTTCTGAACGTGGTCTGCCTGCACCCTTTCCAGATGGTAAATGAAGTCGAACTTCCAATGGGAGATGATTCCATTGGATGATTCCATTGGATAAGCAACACCTCCAAATGGAGAACCACCAGCTTTATGACAAAACTAAATAGGTCAGGCTGACTCATGCAAGCAAACACAGTCCCGAAAGTAGCTTGGTAAAAGCTTTATAGGTCAATGCCAAAACCTTAAAAATTGCACCTGGAAGCTTAGCAAAGTTAATGCTGTCTGACCAGGGAATACAAGCTACTATAAGGGTTGCTGCTTTAGCGTAATCAACTGAAATTTTGAAGTGGTCTTTAAATGCAGCTCCATGTACAGGATGTTGCAGTAGTTTGACCAAGTATTCATAAAGGCATGATTTACTGAAACAACTTCTCACAGTCCAGGTACTCTAGCCAAAGCTAGGTGAGCTCCTGACCACAGCCTTCACCTACTCTTTAAGTATGGGCTACATGTTCAGGAGGACCTCCACGTCACAGACCTGCTCCCTGAAGGATACTACTTCCTCAACCAAGAGAGGGCACCAAGGAACAATATCAGGGCCAAGTCATCTGTTGCCAATAGCAAACCAAAGACTAAATGATTTTGCCCAACCGATTGTCAGAAACATCTCCAAGCACCCACCAGAAAGTAGCTGGATTCATAAGGTACTTGAGGCAGACCATTCAAATGGGTCCCATCTTGTGATTTATGGGCAGCCAATAAGTTAGAGCCAGACTAAGAAATTGATCCAACCATGACAAAAGGGTGATGATACTACTCTCCAGAGCCAGATATCAAGGCAACTGCTACAAAGTCAAAATGAGTTTAACCGTGAGATTACTGGGATAAATGCCCTAGGTTGCTATGAATCCTGAGCACTTCTCAATCCAGTTCCCATTGCATGAAATTTTAAGTTCTCCAATACCAAGAGGTGGGGTGGGGGGTGGAGAGACTTCTTCAGCAGCCCAGCTGTGGAATGTGCAGTTTAGTTAGGCTTTCTTTTATTGCTTAGCACAGACCTAGGCATTTTATGCCCCCCAGACCACATCTGGTCCTTTTGCTATCACTGTCCGGCCCATGTGAGGCAGTGGTGAGATTCAATTTTTTTTACTACCAGTTCTGTGAGTGTGGCTTGGTGGGCATGACTTGTCTTGGTGGGCATGACTTCGTGGGCATGGCAGGGGAAGGTTACTGCAAAATCCCCATTTCCTCCCGATAAGCTGGGACTCAGGAGGCAGGGAATAGATGGAAGTGGGCCAGTCAGAGGTGGTATTTACCGATTCTCCAAACAACTCAAAATTTCTGCTACCAGTTCTCTGAACTACTCAAATTTTCCGCTACCGGTTCTCCAGAACTGGTCAGAACCTGCTGAAACCCACCTCTGATGTGAATGTCAATTGGAAATTAGAAATCAAATGTAAATAATTGCACCATAAGAGGCAGGAGGAGAAGCCAAGTTGGCTCTTTCAGTTGGCTGGTGGCTGTAGGAGGGCAAGGACAAAAAAAAAACCTATACAGTGCTCACCTTCACCTGGAGCAGCCTGAAGAGTTGAGGTGATGGAGTTTGAGGAGGTTACATTTGTTTGGCCCTCAACGACAGCCCCAGTTTCTCATGGGAAAATTATTTGGCCAGGCTTAGCATGTTATATCAACCAACTTATTTAACTGATTTCTACCACAATTTAGCCTTTTACACAAATCCAAAGTGAATGGTTCTTTCATTAATCAGCTATAAGCATGCTGTAGGAACACACAGACACACACACCCCCAAAAAAAATCTCACTTCAGTGTTGACTTGCTCTAACACTGGTACCAAAAGGAAATAAAATTCAGAGTCCATAACTTTCAGGCTTTTTGAAAATAGTAGCTTGTAAAAATGGCAATCCCAGTAGACCCATTAATAAAATCAAGGTTGAAAAGAAGCTGGTGTTTTGAATTTGGGCTGTGAGAACTTTAATCTAAATCTCTGCTCAGCCATGAAGCTTTCTGACTAAATAAACTTTCTCTCCTTCGACCTACTGCTCAGCACTCTGCAGAAGACACCGTAAATGGGATTGTCGCATTTAGGCTCCCAAGAGAAGGAATAAGTAAGAGGTTCCATCTGTAAAGAGGAGGAACTATTTCCAAGTTTCCTAGGATACTTTACCTTTGGGCCAGCAACACCTTTTGCTCCAGTAGAGCCAGATAAGCCCTAAAAAATAAACAGACATTGAAAATATTTGAAATGTTGTAGAGAAATTTCTTAATGGAAATGTCAAAAGGTTGCTTTACTTTATAACCAGTTTTCTTGAAACACTGCAAATTTTAATTAATGAAGCTTCACATCCTCAAATTCACCAGGAACATAAGAAAAATGAGCGCTTCAACTCGGAATAAACAGGCACAAGGAAATTGATGTGTCCTATTATAATGATAGATATGTCCTACATACGGTATGTCCAATCCTAATGACATATACTTATTAAAAAGGTGTCCATTCAGATATGCATCAATGCAAAGCAACCCAGCATAGGTAGATATTTCGCAGAACACAGAAGAGCTCCTAATGAGTTTTGGGAAGAGGGGAGGTCCTCAATTTTGCAAAATTTTATTTATTTATTTATTTATTTATTTATTTATTTATTTATTTATTCGTTCGTTCGTTCGTTCGTTCGTTCGTTCGT
>JANHFT010003316.1:60761-72854 GCA_032467955.1 Pseudoxenodon macrops | reverse complement strand
TTCTGAGTATAAGACGCACCCAAATTATCAGCCCCAATTAGGGGGAGAAAAAGTGTGTCTTATACTCCAAAAAATACGGTAGTTTGATCATGAGAATGGTCATGACAACATCATCAGATCAGGAACTTATAATGATAAGAGAGAGATGGCTATTGGCTTCACTTAGTTTTTTTACATCTCAATATGATGAAACGCAACTAAAAAGTTAAATAAAAGGAAATACTTTACTGGAGGGCCCTGATCTCCGATGTCACCAATTCGTCCTTGTTCGCCTTCTTCTCCCTAAAAATATATGCAAGGCACAAGTTAGTTAATAACACAGTCTAAAAATTAGCATACATAATTTATTCTGTTTCCCTCGATATTATCTATTGTATTATTTATGTATTTCCCATATATGTAAGCGTGGAGGCAGCACACATTAAAATAGGGCTGACTTATTTGAGGAAGAGTGTAACCAGGCAATAAAGGGGATGGAAAAGCTGATGGTACACAATATCACACTAAATCATTACTGCTTTCAGCCATGGTTGATTGAACAAACTGTATGCTAAAGCATAAACCGTAGTTTACAAATCACAAGATTTGTTCACATGTCATAAAAAGCAAAACAAAACAAAGCACATTATTTTTAGTGATTCAGAGGGCCATTACTAGCTGCTGTAACTAACTGCTATGAAAATAGTGGAGAAATGCTAAGATTAATTCTAAGAAGATTGTTATTATTCCTTTCTTAAATACACAGCAACGTTAAACATTCTTCCTCCGTAAACAATCACTATTCCAGCTGATTTGAAAGTAATCACGTTCTACTTCCTCTTACCTTATAGCCTTGCTTTCCTGGTTCCCCACTCTCACCTTTTCCTCCCTTGTGACCCTAAAATATAAAGCAAATATATTTTCACTGATGCTAAATATGCCACCGGAAACATTGTCTATTAAAAAATAATAGGTTTGGATATTTTAGCTATGTGAAACCAGTTATTTTCCTAGTCTGATGCCATCCAGATGTCCTCAACTCTTAGAATCCGTTAACCCGTGATATGTTTGTTTCATGTTCCAGTGACATTTAACCTTAACTCCAGATTGTTATGGATTGTTATGTTATGCTTTAACATCTTCTGAAACTTATCAACATCCAACCAATATCCAGTCATACCCAGAATGTATCACACCCGTCCCTTCTCCTACCTTCATGCCCATCATTCCAGCAAATCCGGGATGGCCAGGCATGCAGGCATTTGGACACTAAAAATGAAACAATGAATTAAGTTAATAAGGAGAACTCTTGATTAGAGAAAATCTGTTTACTAATTTACTATAATTTAATTAGTATGACTCTGCACTCTAGAAGACCACAGGCAGTTTACAAAAGTCACATAGAGACAATTTCCCTACTTCCAGTAAAACAATTAAGACCCACATAAAAATACTTTCTGCACAAAACAGCTAAATGCCCAATTGCACAAACAGTAGAATAAATATGACAGCCCTCACGCATATAAATTACAACCACATTAACCCCAGACCTGGAAATACAGCCAGGTCTTAAGGGCTTTCCGGAAGCCCAGGAGGGTGGCCGTCATCCATAAAAAGGAAGATAAATATCTTACCAGTGGATCTCCACCATGGTGGCCAACTGTTCCCTGAAGTAGATTAGCAAAGTTTAAAATTAGGATAGCCATGAATATTGCCAAGCATCGAGTTGAACTTGAATTAATAAGGCTGGTGGTATAGATCCACAAATGCAGTAAAGGAGCTTTTTACAAGGTCAAGAGTTATCTTCCATCACCAACAGAGGACCTATTTGAACTCACAGATAGAACCAATATTGAAAAACGTAGGACCTCTTTCCCTGTATAATTGGAATTTGCCTTTGGAATCTTTTCAGTTCAGTATTGCATTCTCCATTCATACTGTAAATTCATACATATGCCATGTAGAAGAAGCAGATTTCTGGCTTTTTGTCTTCATTCAATAAATGGGATCAACTATGAACATGGGCAGCCTTCATATATTTGCCCTTTTACTCAGAAGAGATGAATTAGTTCTGAATTGGATCAACTGGCACCCTTTGAAAATAAGCGGGAGCAACATGAATCTAAAATAGGGTGCAAAGGGCCCACTTGACATGCTATGCAAAGCTTGGTACATCCCTAATGCTGACTAGAGTAGAATTGGGCGCTGGAGTTCTGCAAAAATTTAATGGAGTTCCATGAGAGGGAAAATAGCATAGCCAGGGTGTCTAGCGGAAGAAAGAGTGGGGCTTGTTAACTGCCATTCAGAAGTCATCCCCTTTCCAAGGGTCTTTGTGGTCATGCGAACTCAATGCTTTGCCTCTTAAGAGTTCCTGGAATTTTATTTTTAACTAAGAGACTCTGCAGCCTGAGATATTTCAAATTTCCTCTTTGAGAATATCTGTCAGGCACAAAAAATCAGGTCCACACATGAAGGTGCAATTAAATTGATTTATGGCTGCTTATGCCTATGCACAGGAATATCCTCAACTAATGGGTAGCACAATTTTGATGCTAGATACGGGTAACAGAAATCAAAGGGGTTTGGACTTAATTCACTTGTGGCTTCATAGAAATTCCAGGTTCATGCCTCTTCTAACTCTGGCTCCTTTCAGGGGTAGGCTGCTAGAGGTTTACAGGGGTTTGGGAGAACCTCTAGCTAAGTTCCTGTGCAGTTCGGAGAACCCTCAAATCCCATCCTGGCTGGCTCCACCCACCCCTCCCCTCCCAGGAGTCTCCATGTGGCCCGTTTTGGATGCAAGGAAGTGCAGGCACGCGCAGAGGCTCAGGGAGGGCAAAAACCAGGCCAACTGGAAATTCGGGTCCATTTCCAGCCTCCAGGTGGCCTCCGGAGCTTAGGGAGGCCATTTTCGCCCTCCCAGAGGTTTGAGGAAAGCCTCCAGAGTCTGGGGAGGGCAAAAAGCCCCCCCCCAGCCGTGGTGCAGGAGGCTGACTAGGTCACACCCACCATGGCCACGCCCACCCATCAAATGTGCAGAGAATCCCGTGCTAAAAAGTTTGAAGCCCACCGATGACTCTTTTCCCTACCATATCAAACAAATTGTTTAAAAAGGTGCTGTAAATGAATTGGAGAAGGAGGACTTACTTTGAAACACTTCTTATTTTCAGTATTAATCCTGCAAACTTACCCTCGGCCCTGGAGGTCCCGGCACTCCTGAGGGGCCTCTCCTTCCAGGATCACCCTAAACAGTTGGACAACAGCATAAAAATAAACTGTATAATAATACTGTATAACTGTGTATAAACTGTATATAGTCCCTTAGAAGAAAGGATAATGAAAACCAAATAAACTCTACATTGGTTACATTAAGCACCAAAAATGTTCTAGGATAGAACAAAATTCTGGCTCAGAATAAGAAAAGAAGTGTAAATAAGAAGAGCAAAAGAGATTTAAACCATTCATACTTTTCATTACTTTTACCTCTCAACTGATGTAGGAAGCTGATTACATACAAATGGATTCCTATGTGAAATCTCTTTAATTATGGAAGTGCATAGATAAAGATAGGAGAATCAATAATTCCAAATAAATGGGTGTTTCAGAATGGGCACATTAATTTATGGAGTTTTGAAAGACTTCATTTATTACAATCCCCAACAAATAAATATCACACATCATTTTCATGTGCAATTATTTGGGAGGAAAAGCTGAACTTAATTGGATTCACTTTTTAATCTGCATCAGTTGGAGTAAGCTGTAAAACCTTTATTATCCATATAAGCAGTCATAGGAATGACTACTTGTACAGTAATTGTAAAGTAATATTCCCAGATGAGACTTCACCACATGAGAGAATGTTAACCAATCTAATCTAGTCTGTATTCAATTGAGTTCCAATAAATGCTACTTGTAGGAATTAAGAAGAGCTTTTTATGTAATTAAATAGAATATAGCAAACATAATAAGAGATGTGAAGGCTTAAACCAAAGGTCTATTTATTCCACAGAGGGCAACAGGCAATGGACTAAAAATGAAGTGTGAATCTTTCCTTAAACATAGTAGTAATATTGGTGACATCGTATTGCAGAGATCCATATCAACAACAGATTTCCACAATCTGTGCCCTCTGTGCTGGTTGGACATTCTGGCTACAACTAAACATCTAAAAATTATCAAGTTTGGAATAACTAGTACTGTGTTTTCCCAAAAATAAGACCCAACTGGAAAAATAAGCCCTAGCATGATTTTTCAGGATGCTCATAATGTAAGCCCTACCCAAAAATAAGCCCTACTTAAGATCATCAGTATCATGTTCCCCCTGAAAATAAGATCCAATTGGAAAATAAGCCTTAATTCATCTTCTAAAGCAAAAATTAATATAAGACCCAGGCTTATTTTGGGAGTGGGTGGGTACATATTTACAATTAGAACAATCCTTCAAAGATAGACCTAAAGGGTAGATTAATTTTAGTGTGTTCAAGTGTAATCAATGTGTCAGTCATTCCTGAGGGATGTCTTTCCTAAAAGCATGGTGCAAGCTTTAACAAGCAAGCAAATATTAATCAATGATTTAATAGAATATGGAACAAAGTACTCACAGGTGGCCCAACTCTTCCCACTTCTCCTGGAAGTCCTCCTATACCAGGAGGACCCTGCATTGGAAAAAAAAAAGATAGAAACTAATTAAACTTCTCATAACAGGCATTGGGAACATTCTTATAACCAGGGCCTGCGCTGCTGTATTATCGTTACTTTTTTTTTTTAATCTCTCAAGAGCAGCAAATGATATCACTTTGGAAGGGTGTGCATAGTAAGAGTCTTAAAGAGACAAAATACCTGACTTATGTCTTAGTTCAAGCTTCCTGATTTGCACTCCAAATGTTCAAAATAGGAAAATAAAATCCCATCCAACATTTGGGAGTATTGCATTTTTAAGGTGTGAAATCGCTGTCTTAAACTTTGGCAAGAGTTAAGCCCTATATCATCTCTTTAAAAGTACCCTCCTCAAACATGCAAAAAGCTTGGATCATAAAAACAGTGCTGGAGGTATCCAAGGGCTAACTACCCATGCTTTGAAAGCTAACCCAGTCCAAGGAATGAATGGGTTTTTCTTAAACAGAATAGTTTAATGGGCAGTGAAGTGTGTATGGTTGATTATGTTCTGTTTGAGAGTTGATCTGGTATGCAGGAGTGGTTAAATACACCATATTAGAAAATGAAAGACCATGATTTTAGTCCTACTTTAAGTATGAAGCCAACTGGATGACTTTGATCCTGTCACTTTTTCTCAACCCTAACAAGGAAGCAATGGCAAACCAAAATGTTGCCAAGAAAACTGTGGCAGCTTGTTGAGATGTTTACTGGGTATGTGCAGACTGTTTCAAAGTGCAAAATAAAAAACAACAACCAAAACCCCTACTCACAGGTGGTCCAGGAATTCCCTTTCCCTAAAATAGAAAAAAAATCAAAGTTTTCTAATTATTATTTATACATCTAAAGTTTTGCTTTCAACCCAAACCAACTGTAGATGTATTCAGAATGGAAAAAACAAACATAAACATTTTAACTGGGAACAGAAAATATTGTTTTCATCTCTTCAATTTGTTGAGTTAGCAAAGAATTTCAAGCAGTTTTAATTATCTTCGAGACAGATGTTGAATGTGATAATTCAGAACAGACAAAGCAGTTTTCTTGCTTGATTAATCTGTGCTTAAAAGTACAACTTCACATTTTAAAATGCAAGTTTCACAGTTATTGCCACACTATCCTAGAAATGACCAGTTTTTTCTACAGACGTTTATTCTGGATTGTTTCAAGATTTTTTTCCAAGAGGCAAAAATCTGTTTTCTTTATCCAAAGGAAGGAGGCTAGACAAGGACTCCACTCTCCAAAGCTTACAAGAAGATAGAATGGGCCCAAGCACTGAAAGCAGTGATGATTTCATAGTCAATTTGAAAAATCTCCTCTAATACTTTGTTTGAAATACTGAGAACATTTTCCATGCTTCCATTATTTATTTATTTTTACTGAAGTGAAGCTTTCAACCAAAGGAGGTACTGATGGACATATTCTTTTCCATTTCAGCCCTAATGGCTCTACAGCCTGAGTCCCATGAGGATTGCCATGTCCATAGCAAACAATCAGTTCATTTGCTGTTGTTGCTGCTGCGTGTCTTTGTGATATAGTACTCCTCTCATAAATATTGACCATAATACCCTTCTGAATGATGTGTGAGAGTGGGGATTGGAAGCAGTGATGGTGAATCTATGACACGTGTCAAAAATGGCATGCAAGAATGTTTTAGGTGACATGTTCACTTGTCAGCATTCAGAGAAGAGGGCATTAACTTATTTTTTAAAGCAGCTGAAGGCAGGACAATTACCAATGGGTGGAAGCTTGTTAAGGAGAGATCCAATCTAGAAATAAGGTAGAATTTCCTGACAGTAAGAACGATTAATCAATGCTATAGCTTTCCTCTCAGTGTTGTGGATATTCCATCACTAGAGATTTTCAAAAATAGACTGGACAACCATTGAACCGGGGTGGTACAAGGACTTCTCTCTTGAGCAGGGGCCCAGACTAGAAGACCTTCGTGGTCCCTTCCAGCCGTATGATTCTATATTCTATTCACTAACATCCAACAACTATTCTCAAAAGCACAGCCCGTTCTCATGCAATCTAGGGCTCCTAAATGAAGCTTTTATGGAAAGTGGAGCTTTTACATGTCCTCCAGAGGCTCCAAAAATCATGGAAGAACTGTGCTTTCTTACAGTTTTGGGAGGCTACAAAGAGTCCATGAAAGAGCATTTTCCGAAGTTGCTTCAAGAACAAAGGCTTCGTGAACAGCTTTGGGTGGCCGCAAGGGCCTGTCACAAGAAAGACAACATTTCCTGAAATAAGTGGAACATGGCAAATTCTGGGCAGAGCTGGGCCATGGGACAATCACAGCATTCCACAAGGCTCACATGCACAAGGCAGCTTTTTTGAATGGCAGCAGTGGTGCTAAGACTGAAGTCAAGGCCTGGGCCTTTATTTGAGGCCCAGAGTCATCACTGCTGCCAAGTGCCACTGTTCAGGGAAGCCTAGATTAGGAGGGGAGAGAAAATGATTTGTCTTTTGTTTGAGGAGTGTGATGTGCCAGCAGAGTCAAATTAAGCATTTTCTGAATTTTTGACACACCAAGTCCACAAGGTTCGCCATCTCTGCTCTACTACTTCCTGGTGAGGTGGTTCAGGTCACTTTGTGTGCAGAGAGGAATAGTCATTTGTTCAAAAAGCTCATCAGGGTTGAAACTGGGGGAAAAAATCTGTCCCTCAGTAGCTTCTCTGGGACAGATTGGTCCAAAACTTCATTTTAATAAAGAAATTACAGCATGGGAAAATGTTTTTAATTATTGTCAACAATGAATTAAAAGATATTTCTAATAATGTTCCTGATATATCTCTCCTAAGAGAATGAGGTTGTGAAATGACAATGGCATTCTGACCTGGCGTGGGATAGTGAGGTTTAACTGTGTATCTCCAGCATACTGATCATACCTCACACCAAATTGACAGATTACTTCCCCTGGCAATTTCATGATTAACAGCATGAAGAGAAAGGCCACATAGCACCTAGCACCTCATATTGCATTGATTATCAGTTTGCTTCCAGATTCAGTTCAAAGCCTTGATTATGACCTATAAAGTCCTGCAGAGTTTACTTCTCTTTTTTGTACAATTGTATTAAGAATTTTGAAAAGATAATTAAAAACGAACAAGAATTAATATAAAGCAAATCAAAGAAAGTTAAATGATAAAAATGCAAAAAGAAGACATGCAAAGAGATATAGAAAGAAATCACTTTCAATTTTTTTGCAGCAAATATTTGCAATTACCAAATTACCTTCTGCACCAGGGCTGTCAAACTCCCAGCCCATGGGCCAGTTGCATCACGTGCTGGCCATCCCCACACCCAGTTTAGTGTGATATGTTCCCATGTCACATGACACATCTGTTCTACACTACGATCACAAAAAAGGAAAGCTCTCTTTTTTTCTATTGTCTACTCCTTCTAATCATCAAATCATAATTTTTCTGTTTCATCAAGAAAATCCATAAAAAGTGTCTAGTCAGCAGTCAAGGTAGATGTTGCCTTCTGTCCTTTTGGCCATCTCTGCAAGTTCCACCTTCTTCACCAGTCATTTCTTCATTGTAGGTAGTGCCAGATTATTTCTCAGGTATTTATAAAACCACCTCTCCCATGTCAAACCATACTGGGACAATAGTTCATAGTGTGAGGTATATTTTAAATGCCTCAAACCTATATTTCATCTCTACCAGTTTTGTTTTCTTTTTCCAGAGATTCCAATGTAACACAGTTGTAAAATTCAAGGTGACTTTACTCAATTCAGCTTTCTTAAATTGGCAGATATTGCAAATATTCTGGGCAGTTGTTACCGCACAATATATTGGGAAACCAGCCTCTTTGAGAACTTTTGAGAATAAGTCCTCTTAGGCCTTTTATCATACTATAATCCACTTTCCTTGTAGATAATAACACTGTACTATACTCTATTGTAGATAATAATATTCTACTGTTCTATTGATATTCCTATCTCCATTTCACAGCAACCTTATGGTTTGTAAATTTACCCATTTAATTTAATTAACTTTAATTTTAAAAAAAGAAAGAACCCACAAACAAAAGCCCATAAGGAATGTTACAATGTCATCCAGAATAGCTTTGACCAACAAAGCTAAGATTACTTTTATTAGGTGGTGTCAGTCTTTCTACCCTCTTTACATATTTAATTTCTCTCCATGCAATGTTTAATTTTTACTGCTTCATTGTACTGGCATCTGTTACTTAAATGGCTATGATAATAAATAGGTCACAGAACATGAGGAAATGTGGACTTAGCTGTGTCATCTGAGAAGAAAGTTAAATGCATAACTATATTCTTAAATGCAAATGGTTGCTATGAGAAAGCTAGAGTGGGATCAGAAGTATGGTAGGTAGGTGTGTGTCTGCAGGTGGGATGTAAAATGTCAAAATATCCATATGATCAATCCTGACCTTTTTCTACACACATCACATACCTATTTAAAAGACAAGGATTCAATTGCATAATTGCAGCCACCATCTTCAGATCTCTCTCTCTTTCTCTCTCTCTCTCTCACACACACACACACACTCACACACACACATGCGCGCACACACACACACACATGCACAGGATGCCCCTGCAGGTAGAAGCACTTGTTATTCTTTTAACAAAAATCCCACATGAAGAGTAATTTTATTGGAGGGTAACCCTCGCCCACTCATCCTAACAAAGCTTTTTCCTTTGTAGTTCTCCAACATTTGTACGTTTCTTTGAGTATCTTTCAGAGGCAATTTAAGATGTGTCTATTTAATCCAGAATCCTATTCTTTTAATGCATTTTAAATATATTTCCAATTAGTGCTTGCTTTACAGTTCCTCTGATTTTATAAACATGATAACATCACTTTGTTGGATTGAGAGGGGAGGGAGGAGGGTTTTACAAAATTCCTGTTTCAAATTTCAGCACTTTCAACTGAAGAGACTCTATTATCAAATCTTATACCCAAACAAAAACAGCTTCCTGCTGGAATTTAAATTCTACTAACAATTCAAAGCTATTTTCTGATATTAAGTAACACGAAGGCCATAAAGACTAATATCCCCTACCAATTTCAAGACAGGAGAATACTTTTAGAGCTCTTCTATAGATGACCAGAAACTTGCTCCAGGTTTAAAGATTGTTTTTTTTTAATTGATCTAATTTTTACAGAATAGTTAAGAAAATATATTTCATAATACCAGTTGTTAAAAAAGATACCATGTAAAAATCAATGACTTACAGGAAGTCCACGGCCTCCAGGCAAGCCCACTTCACCCTAAAAAAATCATAAATTTTACAACATTTCAAATATTTAAAACATTTATACAAGTTCTTGTTTGTTTGTGTTACTTTTTGTTTAGAGACAAGGCAGAGTACAAGAATTGAGGAGATGGTGAGTTCTAGACTTGCACAAGTCTAGGCATAAAAACCCAGGTGAGTGATTTTGGGCCAATCATCTCTCTCAGTCCAAGTTACCTCACAGGGTTGTGGGGAAAATGGAAGACAGGAGAATTAGATATGTTTGCCACCTTGAAGTAAAAGTGGGTTGTTATTATGGTTCATCATACAGTCAGCCAGCTCTTTAGACTGGATTTGGCATTTTCATCTACCTATTGAGATTATTATTATTACTATTACTATTAGTAGTAGTAGTAGAATTAGAATTAGATTCAGTATTATTCAGCAACTGGCAAGCACCTTCAATCCTATAATTAAATAAAAGAGTCTGGAGATTGAAAAATGGGAAGGAAATCTTAATGAAAGAGTTTAATCTTACCTTTTGTCCTTTTGAACCAGCCGGACCTGGTGATCCATCAGGTCCTGTCAATCCCTTTTGAAATAAAATATTAACTTTTAGTGCAGTCAGTGACTAAAACGACCAAAAAAAGAATGTTAATGACCTGCTAGATAAGCATTTTTTTCTCTATATATGCGTGGGCACACACATACATTCAGAGTAGAATTCAAGACTTTTTAGCTTCCAATAAAAAGGTTTCTTCAGACAGATGTCAGCATTGAGATGCAGCACCCTACATCCAATTTAAAGAGACTGTGTGAAAGTCCCTCAATTATAAAAAAAATCCATCCAGAAACTAGAGATCTGCTCCTAGTCTTGCATTAAACGCAGTAAGGAAATGCCTAAAATTTTCAGTTGGATCTGGTATTACTTTTTGGCTCACAAAGCATGAGAAGAAGAAGGAGAATATGAGACAAGATTTGAAAGTGATGTTTTACTTGAGGACAGTACATTTTATATCTTCCCGCTCGGTTGACAGTAAAGCCAGGATGAATCAGGAGCCTTCTGCTTCAAACCCTGTTCTATCAAGCAGGATCTATGCCTTTATACAACTGAAAAGCTAAATATTTTGGAAAGTAAATGTATAATGTATTTTTCATATACATTTTTATTTTTAGTAAGAAAGAAAGAGGTTTCTATTCACTGATATTATCACGGGATGTGACCAATAACGAGTTGCTGACCACTTTAATGGATTAAAGAATAAGATTATTTATTCTTTATTAAGAATAAGAAATTTTCTGGATTAAGAATAATCCAAAAATTTACAAAGAAAGTCAAAGGCTGCAACTCAAGACCAACTTGCTAGTTATATTTTGGGATCCATTATGACTCCTAGACATTCATCAAATGCCTTGCATAAATCGGAATATATCCTGCAAGCATTACCGTAGGTCAGTGAAATATATTTTCCTTCTCCCTCAGAGGTGCCCAGTACAGTTATATTTTTAGACTTTTTAGACAAAACACCAGGAGGTCCTACTTGTTAGAGGCAGGTTGTTTTGCCCTGATTTTCTACTAGGAAATATTTGCTAGCAATTCCATAATTGCTAAAGGGTATATAGAAGAGTAGGAGAAACTGGGCAGTAGCACCATTAGCTAAGCTAAGTACAGCAGACCACGGCTTGCAAAAGGTCTCCAAACCAGTCGCCAGGGCTTTCTGCTTCCCACACCAACAAAGTTTGCAGTGACCTGTGAAGTTCTGCTGTTCTCTCAGCCAGGCTGAGAGTTTTAGAGACACGGAAAAATCCAAGTCCCAGCCAATGCACTGGTCATCCTGATAGGTCACAGGATAGCCACCTTGACAGCGAGCAGGTGTATTAACAATGGAGCTGCTTCTCTTCAGAAGGACCAGCTGGGTGTGTGTCAGGGGTGGGTCCTAACTTACCTCGCCGCCGGTTCCCTGCCTCCCACATTGCGTGGGTGCACCGTGTGGGTGCGCGTGCGCCTCATGGGCATGCACATGCACAGTAGAAAAAAATCCGATTAAAAAAAAAAGGCTGAAAATAAGATGGTGATGCATGCGCAGTGCCGAAAACTTGGCTTCTGCGCATATGCAGAAGGGAAAAAAATGAACATTTTTTTACAAAAAGAATTCCCCCCCAAAAAAAATATTCAAAAACAAAGATGGCAGCATCCACGGACCAGAACTGGCTCCGTGACGTCACCAGCGGCCTACTACCTACTCGGT
>JANHFT010003316.1:3570-15575 GCA_032467955.1 Pseudoxenodon macrops | reverse complement strand
CAGTTTGGTGAACTGGTTGTTGGAAGAAATAATTAGGGCAGAGAACCGGTTGTTAAATTATTTGAATCCCACCACTGCCCCTGAGTCATAGTTCCTGATGTAGTAGAAAACTCACTTCTGCTCCAAATAGATGAAAACTAAAATAAAATGTTAGCAGACACCATATACAGCATTTTAAGCTGACTGGGGGAGACCCAGATTCTATAAAATCCTTTATTTCTTCTGTTTTTGGTTAAGATGCTGGAAGGAAAACATAGCATTATTTTTGTAGGCAAGTACAATTTATAATAGTTTCAATCATGGTGGCAATTTAGAGCCACTGTATCTGTGTGTATTGAAAGAAGTAATTGCTGGCTTCAGCCTAGAGCCTGGGAAGTGAAACAACTGTTCAGTGAACATTGCTTACACAAGGAGGGAAAATCAAGTTGGACAGGTTTGGATATATTTGTTTGTTTTTCAAACAGGGACTGTGAAACTGACTAGAAGGATTAAGACTTGGTTTGCTATTATCGCTTGCCTACACAACCACCAAAAAACTAAATTTGTTTATTTTTTTAACGGAGATATGAAACTGACTAAACTCTAAGAATCATTAAGATGCAGTTGGCTGATAGCATTGCCTTTATTCTTTCCACAGGATAATTAAAACGCAGCAGATACCAAACAAGGTTTTGTTTATACCCAGAAGCTAGGAGGCATTGTGATACAAGACTAAAGCTGATCCAGAAATTGACTGTTCACAAGACTTAGTGTTGTAAAACAAACACACAAAGCCAACTTTGCTCTCATTTCAGATGAACTGGCAAGGAAACAGAGAAATCCAGCCCTCAGAATGAACTGTCATGGAACAAGCTGGCCCAGAGCTGAACTGGAAACAGCAGAAACAGTATGTGCAATGAGATCTTTCATCCGTTATCAAGAATACAGGTGATTCAAACTGAGTAAAAATAAAACGGTTTAAAATGTTCCACGATTGGATAATGAAAGGCTGCAGACCTTTCTTTAATAAACATTACTGCATTGGAAAGTTAAAAACATTTCTTCTAGTGATTATGCCCTTATATATAAGACCCAGAGGCTCCAAATTTGAATTACTGCTATGCTACACATACTTAACTGGGAGTAATTCCTATTTGAACACAACAGGAGGCCTTAATTTGAATCAAAATGCATAGTATCGCACTGTAGTTTTTTTAAGGTTATGGAGCCAATTGCATTTCCGAAGAGAGAATTCTAGAAATCCTTTACTTATTGTCATTTCTAATCTCCATAATAATGTGAAACAGTTATTCTGGTCTTCCTCTCGCTCTCTACTGAATTACAGAAATGTGAGATGGAATGTTATAATCTATTGAAGGGCACCTATAGAGGGGCCTTAACTACCTCCTTATGTATGTTTTGATGTAGCATTTTGATCATGCTGTTGCCCCTGCCATTTTGGCCCCTTGCCTCAACCACAGATACCCGGAACAGTTCAAAGAATATGAACGAATGCTTACTCTGATCAATCAGATACACTTCATGGCCTACTATTTTCATGGAAATTGAAATCAGTACACACTGCTACAAATAAAATAATTAAAGAATAAAGATAAATGGGAAACAGTAAGAACGCAAAGCATGTGCACTTAATTTACATGCTAATAAGAAATGCTTAAGATGATAGATAGAGGAAATGCTTTATAACACAAGATTGGCTCTATTAGGAGCTATAACAGAGGCAGAAAGAAGAAATAGGGGAATATTATTATGAATATTTCTATAAAATATACTAAAAGCAGCAGCTAGATTTAAAGATTAGATGTTGAAAGATGGTGTCACTATGTATGTTTTAATGATATTATTGTCATTAGAATGGAATTCCAAAATACTGAGCAACTAAATAATGAAGGCCTATATTTTAACATAAATATATATAATAACATTACAATTACATGAATATGATTAACGTAAAAAATATTAATATTGCTATTATTACTTGTATCCAAATCAATGATATCCAGATACCTCACTATTCATGTATTGATATTGATCAGGGGTGGGTTCTAACTTACCTCGCCACTGGTTCGCTTCCTCCTGCGCTGCATGGCCGTGCCTCGTTGGGCGCGCATGCACTTTGCATGTGCACGCATGAGCAGTGAAAAAAAATTACAAACAATTACCAAAAAAAGGCAGAAAACAAGATGGCGACGCAAGTGCAGTGCTGGAAACTCAGCTTCTGCGCATGCGCAGAAGAAAAAAACGGAAAAAATTCCCCCCAAAAAAAAATCAGAAAAAAAGATGGCGGCATCCATGGACCAGAACCAGTTCCTTGACATTACCAGTAGCTCACTACCTACTCTATAGAAGCGGTCCGAAGCGGTAGGAACCCACCTCTGATATTGATGTATATTCTAAAATAAATTTATAAAACATAAAAAAAAGAAATGCTTAAGATTTTGCAATCCAGACTTCAACAGATTTATATAAACCAAACAAATAAATGAAATAAGTAAATAAACAAATACTGTAAAACAAACAATCTGGTTTCAGAAGATGCAGTGGCTGCAATGCAGATCACATTGTAAACCTCCAGTGGGTAACGGAGAAAGCAATAGACTTACAAAAAATACTTAATCTTGTATTAATTACACTATGAATTTTGATTCTGAAAATCACAATACATTGTGAATCACTCTTAAAAGTGGACGTACCAGAGCACTTTATCTATACTGTATTCTGAACAATTTGTATAGTGTCTAGAATGGGAAAGTTAGAATGGAAAAAAGAGAGTCAACGCTTAATAACACCATCCTATCTAACTTTTATGCAGAACATATCATGAGATATGAATCATGAATTAGAAAAAGAGAAACTAAAATTAAAATTGCAGGAAGAAATATGAAGAATGTCCGATATGCTGCAATCTCTTGGTGAAGGTGAAAAAAGTAAGAATGCTGATTTGGGGATGAATATTAAAACCCATGATTACGTCAAATAGAAATATTGCAGTATATTGCAACCCACTACAAATAGGTGATGATAAACAGTGGTAGACTTTATCTTATTGTGCTAAAAAAACCTATGATAACTATAATTATTACATGTTAAAAATCTGCTCTTTGGGTGAAAGAGAAATCAAATAGTAAATCTAGACAAAATATTAAAGAGCAGAGACATATTTACAACAAAGGTACTTAATGTGAAGGCCATGTACTTCCAGTTGTTACAAACAACTAAAAAGCCAAACTATCAGAAAGATTGAAAGAGGAAAAATTAATGCTTTTGAACCGTAGTGCTGGAGAATATAATTGAAAGTCTCTTGGATTATAGCAACAACAAATAATTTGTTATTAGATTAAATGAGACCAAACAGTTACTGGAAGCACTAATAATGAAGTTAAAGCTTAAATATCCGAGACAATTAACACAAAAGCAAACATTTTTCATCAAGACGGTGCTGCTTAGAAAAATCAAAGACATAATAAAAAACCAGTTGGCAGAAGATAAGATAGTCAGTACCACTGTTATCATTTAAAAAAAAAGCTTATAAAAACTTAGAGAAGTTGTTACTGACAGATTATTCTGTGAATGAGGTCACAAGAACCAGAACTGACTTGATGACTGAAAAGCAGGTCATTCATTAAAATCAAAGTACAGTACATGTCAGCTTGTGAATACTGTTTGACATACAGAAATTTTATAAATTATTTAAAAGAAAAGTGTTTACCTGCATTGTAGTAATCTGATTTTTCTTGGGTCAATGCAATCCTAAACCCATTCACAATGGAATAAATCTTATTCAATAAAGTAGAAAATGCTTTCAATTTTCATAAGACGCACTGTTCAATACTGAGAATTCTCTTCTGGGTTTTTTTCTTGTCCCCCCCCCCTTTTTTTTAAATTCCTATACCATTTGAGTGATTCATTTTCAAAGCTACTAATCATTTCTAACGTTTTTGGCATTGATGTTGTCTTTGATAGAGAAGTTCAATGCTCCATTCCCTCTGGAAAAGAAAAAGGAGGGGAGATGAAAAGAGACAACACAAAATTATCAGAAGTAATATTATAGCTTGGAAAAAAATAGCTCAAGTAAATTGACCTAGTTTCAGGGGTGGGTTCTGGATATTTTTACTGCCGGTTCGCTCAGGGTCGCGCTGCATGTGCATGCATGAAGCAGTCAAAAACTAGCTTCTGCACATGCGCAGAATCAAAATCCAAGATGATGGCGCCCACAGAACCACCGACAGGACAAGCTCCGTGACATCATCGCCAAGTTACTACCGGTTCTATAGAACCGGATAGAACCGGTAGGAACTCACCTCTGCCTAGTTTGTATTATTTCTGTCACATTATTTTTTTGTATTATAGCACTTGAAACTGAGTTCACATTATCTGCTTCCGCTGTTCTATTTTTGTTTTACTATTAAATATAAACAGTGGATGGAATCAGGGGAAATGATGGGAACAAAGTTTTATGAAGAAAGAACTGCATAGCATTCTGCATTATGATATTGACCAGAGAAGAACCACTGCAATTCATCACAAATATGAATGCATATGAAATATCTCTTTCTACCTCCCTCTCTTCCCTCCCTCTCTTCCCTCCTCTTCCCCCCGCCCTTTCTCTCTGACAAGGTAGATAAATGTGGACATTGTGGTTTAATGGATTTTCAACTGCTTAATCAATTAACCCAAAATGTGCTTGTAAATTTTTCTGAATCAGAGTTATCAAGTGGGATCCCCCAGGGTTTTATTCTGGTCCCAACAGTATTCAAAATCTTCAAAGGCAATTTATAGGATAGTATGGGAAGGATATATAACAAGCTGGGGAAAGAAAACCCATCATGCTCAATGGGTGAAATTTATTAATTGAAAGAATATGCTCTAGATAGTACCGTACTTTTGGTCTCTGCTACTGACTTAACAAAGATGAGAGAGAATTTAGAATATTTGGTGTTATAAAGGAATTTATTCAGCTGCTCATCTTCCAAAACTACAGATACATTTTAAAAAGAGGAAAAGAAAAGAAAATCTGTGTTCCTTGTTCAGCAAGGAATAACCAAATTACTTATGAAGGGAAAGTATGGGCATGGCACTTGGAGCCCATGTGTGAGCTTTAATGACCCATAAATATGACTTTTTTTGGTTAAACATACTCAGACTACATGGTCTAAAATTTGTGTTTATATTTATGATTGTTACCATTGCTATATGTAGGTTGCATAATATTTCTGATTGTCTTTTTTCTTTATTACATTGTGTTTAATGCAATTTATGGAAGTTAGGAGATATGCTGCTAAGAGCCATTCATGACTGGAGCATTTTGTAAGCTCAGTCCTAAATAAACAATCAAATCAATAAATCAATAGTATTCATATGGACACATATCCCAGCTGCAAAGTGACAACCAAACATTCCAATTTCTGATTTAGAAACATTCCATCTCTGTGATTCTTACTTTCCAAATGAACCTTTTTTCCTTTCTACTACTAGATCATACTTTCCTTCTCCTGATTCTTCTTCCTTCCTATAAAGTATTAGCATCTTTGGAAGTCCTCCTGAAAATCCCATGCAATCAGAAGTACAGGATTGCAATAATATCCCTATGTGAAACTTGAACATGTTTAATGCACAATTAAAAAAAAAAAGTTCCAATAGGCTCAGAAAAAATATAAATCACTGGCAAATCCATTTATTGAAACTTTATGTAAACATTTCCTCTACTATTTGTTTCCATTATTATTTAGTATTTGACATTTTTATTTTCTGCATATTGAAGCTTACAAAACCAAAATATTTAATAAACATTGCATAGATTTTTGGATTATTAATTGGCGGTTAGATCAAATGTTAATTATTTATTACAATTAATATAGTGAATCAATTAAATAATGAATTTACTTATGTCTGAAATGTATAAATTAAGAAACAGGAACATGAAGATATCCTCCAAACTTAATGTACATAATTACACAAATATTTCACCATCACAGGAGGTGAATTAATTTCTCACTATATGAGAAATATTTTATTTATTTATAAAATTTATATTTGCCCCTCCCCTCCTCCTCTCACAAAAAGTGACTCTGAACCAGATGTGGGATTCAGCCGGTTCTCTGTGGTTCAGGTGAACCGGTAGCAGTGACTGTGAGATGCTCCGCCCACCCGCCCTATCGTAATGCGCAAGCACTGCACATGTGTGTGCTCACATTTGTGAACCGGTAGGGAAAGTAAGTGAATGCCATTTCTGCTCTGGACAGTGCAGAAGACTATACAATATATACCAGTGATGGCGAACCTTTTTCTTCTTGCGTGCCAAAATGAAAGTGTTAGCATACTAGCGTGCACACATGTGCCAGCACACATGCACATACCACTTCCCGCATGCTCCCCCCCATTGGGCCGTTTTTCCCTGAAGTCTCCGGAGGGTGAAAAACGGCCCAACAGGCATTCCACTTTGCCCATTGGGGCGTTTTTCGCCCTCTGGAGGCTTCCCTGAAAGCTCCTGAAGCCTCCGGAGGACGAAAAACGGCTGAAAATCAAGGCTGAAAATCAGTTGGCCAGTGCGCGCAAGCTGGCCTCGCACGCCCTCAGAAATGGCTCCAAGTGCCACCTGTAGCATGTGTGTCATAGGTTCACCAAGACTGATATATACAGTACGTACATACCGTACATAGTTACATACATACTGTACACACATATATTCAATATTAAAAATTATAAAAAGAACAAGAACAAGCGAATATAATGCTAACCCAAATAATGATGCCATTGCAAGTGCCATCAAATCCCCCAGGCCTGATGACATAGTCAGGTCTTGAGAGATTTGTGGAATGTTAATAGGAATGGAGTTCCGTTCATTTTTGGAAGGAGAAAATTCCATAAGGCAGGCACTACAGCATAGAAAGCCCATTTCCTGGAACCCACCAAGTATGGCTTTCCAGCAGACAGGATCATGTCATTCCTTCCCTTTCCTTCTTAGTAGGCAGGTAAATGGCTGCTGCTGGGGTATGGGGAAGAAACAAGGGATTGTGCAAGTGGCTGGGAAACTGTCATGGAATGTTCAAAATGAGCATCACATGACCACAGCAGTGGCAACCTGGCAGCAGTGAAGCATCCACAACTTGGCTAAACATGTGTTAATGTTATACATAAAATAAAATAAAAAGCCAATGTTTCAAAGTTCCTCTGATTAAGGGGTGGGGGAGAAGAGAAATGGCTATTATTACACTATTGTATTAAATAGAATAGAAAGAGAATATAATAAGAGTATGTGATGGCCATCAAAGGCAGAGGGCAGAGACTGAGGAAATGGGTGGACCTCATAGAGCACATTTCAGCCAATTGGAAGAGGGATATTTATGTTAGATAGCATTAAGTAAGAAAATCAGACTTCCCTGTGTCTAGCAACAAAGACGAAAAACAATACTGTACTTTTGATGCACAGCTAGAAAACTCAGAAGGAGGTCACCTTCCCAGCAAATTGCAGGTGGACTGAGGACAAGGTAATTCATTCCTCACAAATTCCTCATCCATTCAGTTCTTGCAAAATAATAGGTGGCTCATTTTCATACTGAGTCATGTATGGAACAGTGTCCTAAGTTAGGATTCAGAGAAAGGTAATGTCTGCATTAGATGTTTTCACTGGAAGAGTAAAAAAAAACATTTAAACATTAGGAGAAACTTTAATTTTTATTAATACTACAAAGTGTACTTAGATCTTTAATTGCTTTTACTTAAAAAAAGGCAAATAAAGTTACAGCTCTAACTCAGGGGAAGTCAACAGAGATATGTTAGTAAGATCATATTTATACAGTGTGAAATTCTATGTAGTCTTGCAAGAAACATTTTTTATATTGGATTGATATTTTGTTCACACTGATGATATTAAGGCATTATCATGGTGACATTTATATGCATGATTACTTGTAATACCCTTCTATACACTGAGCAAACTTAACAACGAAGGTGATGAAATGAGAACAGATAGCAAAGAAAAAAGTAACTTTATTTTCCCAGTCTTTTTCAACAAAAAAGTAAATGTTCCACCACAAAGTTGTGAAGAACAGGATAAAAAGATAAGCTAGAAACTTGAAATTGGTAAAAAAAAAAAAAAGCCAGATAATCATCTTTACTTCAAAGAAGTTCAAAAATCCAGAACTAGAATGAACGACATTCTAAAGTACTGAAAGAATTAGTCAGTGGTCTGACCAAACCCAATTGTCTGAGAAATCCTGAACAATTGGTAAAGGGATAGAGAGATGAAGAATGTTGTCCTTATCTTTAAAGCAGGTACGTGGAGGAAGAACATCCGGGGAGGAACATCCATCAAATTACACACCAGTCAGCTTAATACTGAAATTTAGGAAGATTCCAGAGCACTTAATAATTGATTTGTAAGCACTTTGAAAACAATACAGAAAGGAACAGAAGTCAGCATGGCTTTGTCAATGTATCATAAAGCCTTGACAGGATGTCATACAGAAGACTTGCTGTCTCTTGTTTTAGAAGGCAGGGCATAGAATAACAGATGTAACTTACAGCTGCACAGATTCCAAAGGAATGTTGGGAAATATTTCCTAACAGCAAGAACAGTTTGATAGTGAAATGTCACTCAGAGACACAGTGAGCTCCTATTCACTGAATGCATGGAAGCAGAGGCTAGACAACCATTTTTATGAAATGCTTTGATGTGGATTCCTGTATTGAGCGACCAATTGGATTTGATGGTTAAAATGGCCTCTTCAACTCTTATATTTGCTTAGAAATAAACTCCATTGACACCTTGAATATCAATTTCACATAAATATGCATAATATTGCAGATGGGCCAACATTTTATAACATGAAAAGTGGCTATGAAAAGACAAGCTCTGTTTTAGAAGATTAATGATGAAAGGGTAATCTAAATAGGTATGATTATTTATCACGTTTATCACATATGCTTTTTTTTAAAATGAGCTGAGCTAGATCGAAAACTTGTCACCCCAAAATTAAAGTGTTTTTTCCATCCATGAAGGAATAAGATGATGTAGTAGTTTATGCTGTAATTCTTAGCAGTTTGGTGTTTCCATATCCGTTTTGGAAGATAAGAGGATCTTCCAACCACTGAAGCAGATTATTTTGATAAAATGTTGTATAATCTTTCAGGATTAATTTGTCGTAATTAAGATATGTTTTATTACATTTCTTATTTCTAATGTTAAAGTTATCTTATATGCCACTTTTTAATATATTGTAACCCAAATTTGTTTTATTTTTATTATCTCACCATTCCAGCTTTTAGTTACAAAACTTCAAAGCAGGAGTTCCACAATAACAAACTATAGCTAGTCCTTGACTTACAACAGTTCCTTTAATGACAATTCAAAGTTATAATGGCACTGAAAAAAGTGTCTTATGACCATTTTTCACACTTATGATCGTTGTAGCACCCCCATGGATATTTTATGTTTGGATGCTTGATAACTGACTTCTGTATGACAATGAAACATGGGTATCATAGGGTAGATAAAAACTCAGCGTTCCAGTATCTACCATGGTTCAATCCAGATCAAGTTACTGCCTTTGCTTTGATTTTCTATGTCACAAACAAACAGGAAGTACGGTATATGTTAATGGTGACCAAAGAGATGACTTCCCACATGATAAGCCATACATTAGGCATGAACCACAAGCTGGGTACATACCACAACATACCAAGCCTGAAATTATAAAATGCATTGATTGAGTTCACACAGCACATTGATATTTAACATGCACAAGTGTTTTTAATAGAATTCAACACCAGATGGCTGATTATTTTGTATGGAGATAAAAAGTCTCATTGAGGCCAATGCCAGTTTTTGAACTACAGTCAAACCTTGGTTCCCGAACGCCTCAGTCCACGAACAAATCGGTTCCCGAACAAAAAATCTGCTAAAAGTTTGCTTCTGTTCAGACCATATCTTTGGTTTATGATCAAACACAGCTGCAGTGATTTCCCCTGCCACAGTGATTTTCCCTTCTGCACCATTTTGTGTGTGTCCACGCATGTGCAGTCAGTCTTGTTTCCATTCACGACCAAATCAGATGCCGACCGAAGTCCTGGAATGGATTTTGGTCGTGAATGGAGGTTCCACTGTAAACCAAAAGTAGAGTGGTGTTGTTAAAACGTATTCTTTCATATGAAGATCTCAATTTAGCCCACATGATTTCCATTTTTAAAAAAATGTATGCATATGTTTGGTCCGAACTGGTGGTAGCTAATTATAACATATAACGAAGATCTTGGAACCAGGAAAAAAAAATCCTTTTTACAGTATTCACATCAGAATTGGAAAACATTTATATAGCCAAGTCATAAAAAAATGAAGAACTGAAATATAGGAATTGAGGGAACCTACAATGTGTTGTTTAAACTGAAGTGCAAATTCACTGAAACGCCTTGATTTGCTTTTCCAGAGTGTCTTTGGATTGGCTTTCTAAAATGTCACTACTATAAAACCTATCACACTTTGAAGAGCAATAAGTACATCCTCCTAAACTTATTTCATCTCAATTATTCACTTTAAGTTATGTTACTCCCAAGGAATCAGTTCACAATTAGAACTACGCTGCCTTGGGTATGACCTAAGGATAGTTCATAAAATTATCTGCTACAATGTCCTACCTGTCAATGACTACTTCAGCTTCAACCACAACAATACATGAGCACACAATAGATACAAACTTAAAGTAAACCACTCTAAACTGGATTGCAGAAAATACAACTTCAGCAACAGAGTGTCAATGCCTGGAATGCACTATCTGACTCTGTGGTTTCATCCCCAAACCCCCAAAATTTAAACCTTAAGACTGTCTACTGTTTACCTCACCCCATTCCTAAGAGGTGTGCATAAACATAAACATAAGTGTGCCTACCATCCCTGTCCTAATGTTCCCTTTTATTTGTATTCATTTCATGCATTCAAATCATGTTTATACCTATATATGTTATCTAATAACTTATAATTATCTTATCATTTTCACTCCATTGCTTTTTCCTATATGTTATTTTAGCTACTTAGGGTGAATTTTAAAAGCAAGTTACTATTTCTCCGCTTGTTTGTAATATGAAAAACTTACACGGTTTCTGAAATAATATACTTGATTCACCATGAACAGATTAAACGATCACATAACACACCCATTTTATTAACATAATTAGAATTACTGTGCGGTACTCTTTTATAATGATGCGCAATGCAAACTACCGTCCTATTTAAAAATAAAACTGTATGCAAGCCATCTGAACAACTCGAAATATACAAATGTGCCAGAACTTGTTTTGGAAGCTGAAGTTTAAAAAAAATATGAGGTAATACCGCACTCTTTATCTGCCAACGTTTTTCTTTTCTTTTTCTGGTACTATATCTTGATGAGATAAACTGCTGGTTATTTGAGGGCCACATTCCTCAAGGTTTTTGTTTTTTTTTAATTCAAGATAATAAGCCTTTGAAGAAAGAGCTGGACTCTTGTTCCTGAGATTAGCTGGCTTTCTAGTGATACCCAGAGAAATCGTCCTGCCTCCTTTGAAATTCACCTTTTGAGAATTCACCTTCTGGTTTTCGCACGCCCGCGATTCCCAGGAGAACTTGGGGATTCGCTTTAAGGCAGGATTGTTCTACATGTTTAATTTACGTCGCTTTTCGGGGCCTTTTCACGTCCCTGAGGCTCCAAGGAGAGACCGTTCTGTGGAAAGACTCGGCGAGGCAAATATTTCTAGATAAACTGGGAGTGTAAACCGACCTAGAGACGCCTGACCGCTTCTTGAAGCCGCAGCAGCAACTGGCTTGCTTCTCCAGCCCTTTCCAGGAATTCACCGAGAGGAGAAACTCTTTCGGGCCAGGCAGCATCGCACGTAAGTCAACTACCACCCCCCGGGGCCCCTCCCCCCTTCAGCATCCCCGGAGCGGCGGTACCGGTGGAAGGAAGACCTGCCCCACAGGATCCCTCAAAAAGCGTCGGCCTGCCCACGTTCCCCCCCCCCCAATTCTGTTTTGC
>JANHFT010003315.1:483992-504117 GCA_032467955.1 Pseudoxenodon macrops | reverse complement strand
AGACGCACCTGAATTATCAGCCCCAATTAGGGGGAGAAAAGGTGCGTCTTATACTCAGAAAAATACGGTAGTTCACAAAAACGGGCCTTCGGAGCTTTCAATGTTGCAATCCTGGAATATGCGAAGGGCTTGGAATGGGGCGTTTTTGTGAACGGCTTGAAAATGGGGAGGGGGATTTTGCCTCTTATCCTGTTCTGAAGCTCAGCACAGATTGATAACAGGATAAGAATCAAATCACCCCCTTTTTTTTCTTGGCAATAGTTCTTTACTTGAGATCACAGCGCAGACGCACATCCCCAAAATGCTCAAAGCCTTCAGCTTTGCAATCCTGGGATGTGCATCAGCAAAGCTCCCAAGGAAAGGACTGTGTCTGTATGTGTGTGTGAGAGAGACGCCAGCCATGGATAACTCTGAGATTGGATCAGTTCTCTCTCTTTCTCACACACACAGACACATACACATCCCCCCCAAGGCAGCCACAACGAGGGGTCTGGGAGGAGGTGGGCAAGGTTTGCCAAAGAGCAAGAGAAAAGCGACGACCGGCTCCCAACTTAGTGCTCACACAACCCACCCTCCCCTGCCCACAGCTGTGTTGTGGTACAATAGATGAAGGGCATGATCCAAGGGAAGGAGGGAGCCTGCAGATTGAAGCTGCAAAAGGGCCACGCTTTTTAGAGCGAACAGCAGATCAGCTGCTTTGCGGAAGCACGTGGGGGCTCCTGCTGCTTTTTCAGCCACAATCACCAGACTTCTTGGAAACGGCAGCAGAAATGCAAGCAGGCAGAGGGGCCGGTCACCCCACCTCCTATTGGTACATGGGGGGGGAGTAAGGCACCTCCGATAATAAGGCCAAGCACTTATTTCAGGGGTCAGAAGAATATAAGACCCTGTTTTATTTTCGGGGAAACACGGTAGTATTTCTGGATGTGCTTCCTATATGGGCTATCTTGCAAGACTGATACGGGCTGCATTTTACCGTAAGTATAAAGTTAGAAGTCACTTTCATGCCAGAAGATAGAAGTAGTAAATACTTGGATAATAGGTATAAATGGTATTAATGCAAAGATATCTTGTACCAAATTAAGATAATCATAAGGTAGTTAATTATCTTATACCTGATATAACAAATTGGTGACAGTATGAACAATTTATATAGAATAGATGAATAGCTATTACTTAGTAATTTTATAGGTTTGACAGAAGATTGTTCTCTGGGTTTACAGACAGACAGACAGACAGATGTTGATCGATTATAGATTTACATCTCAATATATAGAAATTATTACAAGAGAAGAAACAAAATATAGCTTTTGGTGCTGATTTTTTAAAAATACTTGTAATTAAATTATTAATTAATTTGACAATATAAAAATACAATATGACACACAAACATGAATAGAAAAGGAAAGCATCACAAAACCAAATATTCCCTTAAGCTTGAAGCTGCTTATATTACAGTAGTATAGTCCATTTTTTATCTTAAAAAAACAACAACAAATGTGTAGTTGCTCAGGGTTGCTCCATTGCCACAAAAAAAGATGCTCATATTACAATCATATTTACCACCCATGTTTTCCCAAAATGAATCTTCACTGAATTTAGGATTAAACAATATTTAGATGAGAACATTTAAATAAGTTTTTGTTTCCTAGACTACTTCAGATCTCTACTCAAGGCAAAGTGTTCCATGCTTAATCCCTGGAAATCCAGATATAAACATCTTATACATTTTGGATTCTCCAATTTCAAGGAAAAAATAAATATGAATTTAATAGCAGTAATTGTTTGAGGGGTTCTGTACAGTGTGTCTACTGGAAATGAAATTAAGAAGTTTGTCTAATTGATTTGGAAAGAAATAGCCTGAAAAAGTTAAAGAAGTCAGAAAACTCCATCTCCCATTGTTTGTTCACTTATATAAAATGCATGCTGCATTATTTCAGCAAAGATTTCAATATTTCTTAGCACAAAATGTTGATGTTCAGTGAAAGCTCAGGAGGTTCTTAACAGATGGACTTTTGCATGATATGATATAACTATCTTTCTCTTTTCAAATAATTTCTAAAGGATTTTCACATAATGGGTCATTTCATATTTAATTAAATAGGTATTTAGGTAAACTAACCAAAATGGTTTTTCCTTTATACTCCAACAAAATTAAAAAGAACAGAGAAAAGTTCTAAATTAAAACTGTACTTTTTACATCACTATCAGAGGAAAACAATTCCACAAAATGATATTGGTGGTACAAACTACCAACTGTATGAAACAATTGTGCTATTTAATGTGAAAAAAGGCCTGTGTTTTTTTTTCCTGCAGCCAAATCTCCCTCCACTCCCCAAAACAGCTGATTTGTAAAAGCCAGTCTGGGTCATAAATAATTTGTAAAATAATCACTTGTGACTCAGCAATAAAAAAAGAATTCCCTCCATTGTGCTCGATTAATTCCTGGTAAAATCTATCCATGTTGTGTAGAGAAGTGTTTTGCCACCACTTTGTCCAGTGGTGCATCCAATAATGTGACTGCTTCTCTTAGCAATGCCAGTTGAACTTCACAATCCTGGTTGCTGTCACTAAGTGAGGATTATACAGATTGCAAAGTGAGGACCTCATGTGACTTCTGCTTGCTTGTCTTGATACATGATAATAATATATCCATGTAGTATTGCTACTTTGCAGACTGTACTGGCTCCCTATAGTGAATTGGAGCATTGGATGAGCCAGTCCTGCAGTTATTTTAGACTGCTTTATGCTCTGTTTTCATTTCAGTTATGCTTGAACGTGGTGTATTCTTTTATGATTTGAACACTATCTGCGCAATGAGCTGGATGGCCAAATAAGTAACTACATAAATAAAAACCCAAAATGTTTGCTTACAATTTGGAATGTGTTGTTTCTGCTATCCTGTATCTTGAAAATTAGTAAACTGGTTTGGTGCAGTGGTTAAAGCCCCTCCGTTAGAAGCCGAGGGTCATGAGTTTTAATCCCCTTGGGTACAAAACCCATTTGGTATCCTTGTCTCTTAGCTCTGGGAAGATGTTGAGAACTATCTGTTTTCTTCAGTTTTGGGGGAAGTAGCTTTCATTTTCATTGAATTTATTTTCCCCCAAATAGCAGTTACTCCTCTTTGTCCTTTCTCCAATAAGTCATCTGAAAAGCACATACAAACTGATATCACTATATTACATGTTATTCTACCTACGTGATGTGATGTTATATAAAAAGAAAGAATCTAACATTGACCTATCATCTAATTATGACTTTACAGTAGTAAGAGTATTAATTCAGGAATAACTTCTTGATCAACATCTTATGTCTTAAGAACATAAAAAATATGTGCAGGTTTTTAAGATAACTTCAACTGGAGGGGAATATTTTCAGTTTTAGTTTGAGTAAAGGCACCTCCAAAGCAATGTAGGTATTTTTATTTGTGATTTGATTTTTTATTGTATTCCTCCTGTCCTCTTTTCTGAAGATGAGCATACCTTTTGTTCATATCTATTGCAATTAGCATCCATAAATATCTTTCTGTGTTTGTGAATTATTTACAAAAAAATATTTTATTTAGATTTATACTCTTCCTTTAAAATACATTTAATGGAGTGGCCCGAGTAAAATATTTAAAACACCGTGCAATAGCTGATACATTACAGTAAGCTAAAAACAGCTACTCTGTGAAAGCAGGATCGAAATAAAATACATACACAAATGTAAAAGCTTGGGAAGCATTTTTTTAAAATATATTAGACTTGCATTGGAAAGATGCCAGAGTGGACATTCGAAATGCAGGGCAAAGTCAAAGTTTTTCTCCCCCCCCATAATTTGAACAACTGTATTTTTGAAGGAAAACCACACTATGTCAAAATGTTTCTTTGCCACTAATTAATAGTGTCATGTATCACATATGTTTTACTAATAATACACAGCAAAGGGATATCTGGTTTTTAAGTAACATTGCTGATAAATATCCATTTTAAAATTAGAATACTCTTAATTATTAAACTGTCTTTAAAAATGTTCTTGATAACAGAAAAGGGAAGTGGCATTTCATTGAATTATAGTACACAAAATAAGTGTTAAAATGTTGAGATAATAATAAAAGTCATTTCTGTGTCATTGAATAACAACCATAATAATTGATTACAGGTAGTCCTTGCTTTACCCTAATTTGGACTGGCAACTCAGCTGCTGAATGAAGCAGTCACTAAGTGTGAACTCTCGTGACCCTGACTCTGCTTTCCAGCTGGAAAGAGACAAACTGCTCAGTTGCACACCTTTAGCTTTTGTTTGCCTCCTAACCACTCCCCCACCCTTTGGACTGCTCAAGTGCCTGTTTACTGTCTTGTAGGCATTAAAACAACAGGATTGCCTGGCACCTAAGGGTGGGAGTGCTATGCAAACAATGTAGTCTCTTGAAAACCCTTTCTGTCTAACCTTCCATTCTGCAAGGAGTGAGGGGAAAAAGCAAGTGACTTCAGTGTGCAAATATCTCCTTCACCTAACCTGGCTCCCGAAGAAAGAGATTTCAAGAGAGTAAGCTGTTTATTCTTTTGCACCTCAAGAGCAATGCAATCATGCCAGTAGGCAAAGGGGAAATTGCCTACGGAATTTCCTTATTCTCCCCCACCCCATACAGTAGAGAGATTGGGAAAATAATTCAGGATAATACTAAAATGTATGCATAGTGTGCCCCCAGCTTCCAGCCCCAGACTGCCAGCCCAGTCGTATTGCTTTTGATGTGTAGAAGAGCGAACAGTTTGCTTACTCTCTTGAAATCCCTTTGTCTCCAATTTTTCTGCTCTGCCTAATTGGTGTGTGTGGGAGGAAAAATCACAGGTCAAGCACAGGACAATATGTACTGCCTGAGTGGTGATTATATGACTGAGGGTCATTGTGAAGGTCATAAATTAATTATAAAGATTCTTTTTCAGTCTGTTCACCCCCCCACACACACACACACAAACACACACTTGACTTCAAATCACATCCCTCATACAGGTATAAAACAGCTGGTACCATTGCATTTGTTGAAGAACCTTCGTATCATTTTTCAACTCATTGCATAAAGTCAGATTTGTATAAGTCAGGGTTTACATAAACCTTGTGTCCTGCCATATATGTAAATGCAAATACTATTCCATGCATGACTGTTACTCCTTAATCCATGTACAATTCACAAAATTTTCAGCCCAAGGCAGATCAGGACATGTTTCTTCCATGTGTTTCAGATATTTATTTGGCAATTGGATCCTCATTCATTCATTATTGCTAATAAAACCACATGAATGTTCTTCTGTTGTATTGATCAGTTACTTTTGTAGTCCATCCACATTCATTCAACAACTGTTCTTTCATTACCTTATCTCATTTTACCATACATATTTCTTAAGCTTCCCATGTTTCTCCTGACATTCCCAATTCTCAGTTCTTTGAGGGAGCAGGTAGGAAGGGAGAATATTTTTAGGACCAGCTGTTTCAACTAAAATTAATTCCTTGCAAAGGGCTATGTATTCGTCATTACAATTCTATCAGTCCTTGAATGTTTTACATTTCTCCATCTTTGGTCCCATTTTTAATAATCATATATTTGTATATAGTCTCATGTACTTACTCTAGTGTTTCATAGTTAATATATAATTGGCAATTGTACACTTTGTTTCTCCTTTCAAACATGGGTGCTTTGATCTTTGATCAATTAATAATGTTCAAATGCAAACAGTCTGTCTAAACTGTGAGCTTAGAAACCATCGTAGCACAATGGTTAGAATGTAGTATTGCAGGATAACACTGCCCACAGCCACGAGTTCGATCCTGAACTGGTTCACGGTTGACTCAGCCTTCCATCCTTCTGAGATCGGTAAAACGAGGGCCCGGATTATTAGGGGCAATATTCAATATGCCAACTTTGTAAACCGTTCAGAGAGTACTGAAAAGCACTGTGGCACAATATATAAGTGCTATTGCTATTGCTAACATTTGCTGGAAATTAATTCAGATTCTTAGCGAACACCACAGCATAATATGTACACATAAGTACACACATTCATATCATTTATTTGCTTGTTTGTTTAATTTTTATAGTGCCCATCTCACTGATGTAGTGACTCTGAGTGACTTACAATATAATAAAAACATTTTTAAAAAGATAATACAAAGCTATTAAAATTAAGAGAATTAAATAGAATACTTCAAAACTAGAGGATGGCTGACATCTTCCCTATCAGCCACCCACAACATAGCATGCCTCTATTAAGGCCAGCCAGCAGAGCCAGGTTTGCATTCACATGTTACACACAAGCATCACTTATACAAGTATTTCTAGAATGCTTACCTCAACTGATTACTGGCATAAAATATAAGATTATAACATAACAACAAGAATCCACTGTTGCTGCATCCTACAGTACATTCTACTTTCATTCTACTTTAAAAAAAATAATTTCCTTTCTGTCTCTTTTCCCCAGGATTTATCCTTGTCACACCAAAAAAACTCAAGCATTTCTTTAGTTAAAGTCCCATCAATGAATTTGTGTTCTTAAAAATGTTAAATAGTAACAACAGATCTGAAATTAAAGCTAGTTCATCGAAAATTATATTGGATTCCCCAGAGACTTTATTTGAAAGGATGGCTATCAGATTTTTGTTTTGAAAGTGTAAAAAATTTGACATTTCACTAACTTACATAATATGATAATAATGTGATCATTTGGTATCTTTTGGAGATATTATGTTAATTATATAAGCAGACTTGCAGAAAAATCTTTAAATGTTAAATATGTGGATGTAATGTTGAACTACATACCAAAGCTTTGAAATTTGACTATTTATCAGGAATTATTGTGGTATTAAGTCCGGGAGTAACTAAAAGAATCATATTGAGAAATTGGAAATGTGATATTATTCCAGATGTTAAGGAATAGTTGTTGAAAATGTGTGATCTGTTTTGGAAATGGCAAAATTTTCAATTAACCAAACGATACAGCAATATGTGTTTATTATACAATGCAGAAATTTTGTGATATTTTACAATAATATTTTGTACTTTTCATATTACAAAATATAGAATAACAGAGTTGGGAGGGACCTTGACGATCTTCTACTCCAACCCACTGCTCAAGCAAGAGATACTATACCATTTTGGAAAAATGGCTGTCCAATTACTTTTTAAAACCTCCAATTATGGAGCACCCACAACTTTTGGAGGCAAGCTATTCCATTGATTAATTGTTCTCACTTTCAGGAAATTTCTTCTTAGTTCTAGGTTGGATCTCTTTTTGATAAATTTCCATTCATTACTTCTCATCTTCCCTTCGTAGGTGCTTTGGAGAATAGATCAACCCTTTCTTTGTGACAGACTCCTAAATATTGAAAGATTGCTATCGTGTTACCCCAGTCCTTCTCTTTGTTAGACTAGAGATACCCAGTTCCGGCAACCATTCATCATATGTTTTACCCTCCAATCCACTAATCATATTTGTTACTCTTCTCTGCACACTTTCTAGAGTCTCAACATCTTATTTGCATCATGCTGACCAAGACTGGACACAATATTCCAAGTGTGGTCTTACTAAGGCATAATGAAGTAGTACTAAAGCTTCATATGATTTTGATTCTATACCTCTGTTGATGCAGCCTACCACTGACTATTATTACTCAATCAACCACCTCCATTGCGCTGTTCCCTCAAGCCAACTGGCAGAGCCACGTCTTTAGGCCCTTATGAAAAGATAGGAGAGTTGGTGCCAGCCTCACATCAGTGGGCAAGATGTTCCAGAGGGTTAGGCTTAGGGCATCTGCAGGGAGGACCCTCCTGGACCCTGCCAACCAGAATAATTAGGCTAACGGGACCCACAGCATGTCTTCTCTAGGCATCTAGGCCCCCACAGTCTCCAGGCACAGCATCACTTGAGTCACCAAGAGTGGAAATATAGAGTTGGGTGTCATCATCATACAATATATACCTCAAGCCATGGTGACGGATGAACTTACCTGGAGGTTTCATATAGATGTTGAAAAGGAGTGTAAAAGTACCGAGCCCTGCAGTACACCACAATTACTGCTGTTGAGCCATGTATACCACCTATTGGTTTTTCTTCCTAAGTGAAAATCCTTACTTTTCTCACAATTGAATTGCATTTTGTTGGATAGGCTCAGTCTTCAAGTCTGTCAAGATTCTTCTGGATCTTGAGCGTGTCTTCTAAGATGTTGACCATCCCCACCCCCAGCTTGGTGTTGAAGAGTACTGGCCCTAAGACAAATGGCTTGTATTATATAAGACCAATATTATATTAATGTATTCATTATAAGCCATTGGCTATTGATAAGTATAAAATATAACATATGAATCTCTTTTTCGTGTTAGTTTCTATTTTTAGTTTGTTTCAGGCTGTCTCTTCTGGTTTGTTTAAGTTTAAGTATTGTTTTGTGAATTGTATATGCATAAAATAAGTAAATAATTCCCTCCCCCTCAGAGAGAGACAAAGACAGATATTACTAAAAGAAATAACCTACTTTTTATAGGGTATGTGCTCATATTTTCCTATCGAGACCATCCCCTTTGAAATGATACATATCATCTGCAATAGTTACACATCTATGGGAGTTAATGTTTATTTAAAAATTGTTGTCCATTCTCGATTCAATATATTCATCCAATTCTGACATGAGTAGACACAGTCTCATAGTTAACAATTTAACTAAATATCACCTGTACCAATTAATAGGTACAGCCTTTTGGAATAATTGTACAGCCTAGGGTTACTGGCATTAGCACTTTTTCTAAAAGATGTTTCGCACCTGTCTCTAATTACACTAGTTGCAACTTCTAAAAAAATATTGACCCTCTTCATCTACAACCGTAGCCTCCAGAGAAAAGTGTTCTCTGAGATGGTTCTTGAGAATGATCCAGGAAATTCAGTTGACTTTGTGGCGCATCTACTGACGGAGTTGCAGTTTGCAAGTTGGGCAGCCATATAAATTGATGAAATAAACAAACACAACTGAATTGGAGTGGCTTGAGATGGGTTTAGCCATATCAGGACTCTTCATCTTTTTCCAGGGAGTTCTTTCAAACCTCCAGAACCTTCAGTCCTATGGAATCAAGAGACTTGGCAGCTTAAAACCATATTTTATTTTTGCTCTGCCATCCTTCCAGCCTACGCAAGTGATCTCCATGCTGAGAGATTCTGGCAGGTGAAAAGGGATACCCAGCTATTTATCCACCAGGTTCAGTCCCACAGATCACCTGTGGCAAGGTTAGAAATGGAGGGCCTCTGAAAGAGCTGGCTCTCCCAGACCAGGCCTAACAGGTGAAGACGGATAGCCAGCTTTTCCCCTCCAGGTTGCCAAGCAGGAAACTGGTAGTTAGGAAAGAGCTAGTCTTTTTCCCCCTCTTACCGCTAACTGTCCTTGTGTTGATAACCTATTTATTGTTCTCCTTGTGAACCTGAATATCATTTGACAAGTATTGGGGTGGATCATTTGGCAACAGGGTAAAGGTATCCGTCTCCCATCCCTCAATGCTTGTCAGCTGAACTAGTCCCTATTGCAAAGCTTTAGAAATCCTTCATAAATCTTTCACATGAGTAGGCATCCTGCCATTGTTTCTTAGAACAGGGGTGGATAGATTGCAGTGTTTCCATTATACCACTCTTTTGTAGATTCTATATTCTCTTCCTGGGATCTTTCTGTCTAACTAAAATGGCATGGTTATGTTTACCCTCAAGCCATCATTTTCTCTATTTGTGCATGCATTTTCTATTTCTTCCCCTCCCTAAATCATTTCTATTTCAATAATTAGCTTAAAGCAGACCTTATTACCTCTCAGTTTCTGCCTTATCTCGCATGCCGCCTTGTTGAAGGCATAATGTAATGAAATTTTCCCTATTTAAACTCAATCCATTGTTACTAATGGAGCACGTGACCAAAAGTTGTAATCTCACAAGCATTCAGACTTGTATGGTTACTCAGAGCTTAATTTGTCCAGTCTCTTAATTTCTGGCATATACGCAGACACACAGGTACATACATGTTTGTTTCGGGTAGTAAGTAGGAGGTTGTGATTCCTGTTCTCAAAACAAATTACTGCTATGGTTCTTGAAATTTCTGAACAATTACGTATGAAAAGAAATGAGTAAAAAATTAGCATTTCTCCTCAACAGACTCTGCTTTTTGTTTAAAAAGGCTGTCCTGGATCATTCTTTCCATTAAGACCAGGATGGGCCTTTTGCCTTTAAAAACATTTGGCATTTATATGGAAACTTCACATTAGTGAACTTTTACAGCTTTCATTTTACTTAGGCACTTCTGTTTTTTTGTTTTTTTTAAGGAACAAAGAGGAAGAGACCTTTTATCTCCATAAAGGGCTGGCTTGTAATGAAATCATGTTGCTATTTTTCATATGCCGGTGAGCAAGTTCCCTGTTTGGGGAGGAGCTGCAGAGTAATTAAATGATTCACCAGTTTCTGTAGTGAGCTGCCTTCCTTGAAACTTAGTTTTATAACTTTCCGGCATCACAGGTGAATGAGCTTTCAGGAGAGCAGTTGTAGGCATGTTGGTCCTTTGTTCAAGTCATGCATTGGGAACAAGTCTTGCGCCTCAGGAAAGCCAAGGTAGGCTAGAAAAGAAAGAATGACCCCTTTGCTAGAAAATAGATGAGTAACTTACATTTTATTTACATGTACAAATTCTGAAGACATGTACTGGTTAAGAACATCTCTGTATGATGAAATGGTTAAAACCATTTTTCTGTGACTATTTCCAATGCAGAATTTAAAGTTTGTGTATGTACCTTTACTTTGGAAAACATATATAAATTGTGGAACATTCTTGCTATACAAGGAAAGATTGAAAGACTGTAAGGTAACTAGAATTGCCTAGAAATTATATATACCCTCAGAAACGGATTCATTACACCTGAGATAGTTGTCTTGGTAACTTCCAAATGTTTAGAACCAATTCATATTGCAGCTGGTGTAGCCAATCGCAAAAGATTTGGGGTGTTGTAGTATATAACATTTGGAAGATAATATACTGCCTATCTCTGCTTTACACTGTTGTTTGAATTCTCCTTTCAGTTTTTACCATTTCCACAGGAATCCTAGCTGAAGTTATTAAGTTATCGTACTTGTTTCTAAACAAGCTTTGGTTGATTTATGGCCCCTAATGATCTGTATGATCACAGTAGGGCACATAGCAGGCAATCATAATTGTATATGCATAAGGGACTGTGACATACTGGTTTGGGTTTAATTGATAGACCTAATTGTTTTGAAATTTAAGTTTACTCTATTCACTCTCTATTCACAAAACAAAAATGTATGACAGAGTACTCCATAATGTCTATTCATATTTCTTTATCATTTTCTTTATGGATGCTAACAGCACTATTGAAATTTACTGACTTTTTCACTCGGCTTGGTTTGCATTTTTTATGACATTGCCATTATCAAATCAGACTTTCATGTTCATTTTTTTAATTCTTTTTCCAGATCGAACGATTAGATGTAAGTAGCCTAGCACAAACAACTAACGCAGTGGCATCAAGCACAGACTGCAATATCAATGCAGATTCTGTTGATGGAACACCAGATCCACAACGCACAAAAGTGGCCATCACTCATCTGCAGCAGAAAATACTGAAACTCACAGAGCAAATCAAAATAGAGCAAACTGCCCGGGATGACAATGTAGCCGAATACCTGAAACTAGCCAATAATGCTGACAAACAGCAGAGCGCCCGGATTAAGCAGGTGTTTGAGAAGAAGAACCAGAAATCATCCCAGACAATCCTCCAGCTGCAGAAGAAGCTAGAGCACTATCATCGGAAGCTGCGAGAGATTGAACAGAATGGTATTCATCGGCAGCCCAAAGATGTCTTGAGGGACATGCACCAGGGGCTAAAGGATGTAGGAGCAAAAGTCACTGGCTTCAGTGAAGGAGTAGTAGATAGTGTTAAAGGTGGACTTTCCAGCTTTTCCCAGGCAACTCATTCAGCAGCTGGAGCCGTTGCTTCTAAACCTCGGGAAATTGCCTCACTCATTAGAAACAAGTTTGGAAGTGCCGACAATATTGCTAATCTGAAGGATGCTTTGGAAGAAAGTCAAGAAGACGGGACCGGAGGAAAGACTTTAGGTGTTCATAATTTTCAGTCGAGCCCAAAATATGGCAGTGAGGAGGACTGTTCCAGTGCTACATCGGGCTCAGTGGGAGCCAACAGCACCGCAGGTGTCCAGTTGGGAGCACCAAGCTCCAGATCAAACACTCTGGAAATGCAAAGCTCAGGGTTTGATGCAATACTGCATGAGATTCAAGAGCTCAGAGAGGTTCAGGTACGCCTGGAGGAATCCTTTGAAGATCTCAAGGTTCACTACCAGCGAGATTATTCCTTGATAATGCAGGCTCTACAGGAAGAAAGATACCGGTGAGCACTTGGCAGTCCAGTCTTTCATTGATACTACTAATATTAAGGCACATTCATAATTGTTTGGATGCCAGCACTCCTTTACTATTCATAATCTTGGGGGCAGCAAACTTAATAATTAATTTGATTTATATGAATATATTTATTTCACGCTTAAATATTTAAGTTTCCTCCTTTCCAAATCAACAAGTCTGTATTTTCTTCTTGTCATAACTTTTCAGTTCTGTGAATGCCTACGCTAATTTTTAATGTTGAGATGGCTCTGGATTATAGTTTCAAAATAGTCCCATAGTCCTAATCTTGTTGGATGAGGAATGTTTAAACACTGCCCTTTTGATTATAGTGTTTATAAATTACAGTAGGTGAACATGTTGAAAATTCCTTGTAAGATTTAATCTGTATAATTAGTATTAGTACTGAGTTTGAAAAGTAATTGTCAGACAGTGCAGTAATGCTAGTACTGGCTTATTATGCTCCCAAGCATTCCAAAAAGTGTGTTTCTGTAAAAATACAGAATATGTAGTATTTAATCTAGAAAGTAATTAGATCAGGCTTCATGGGAAGAAATTTTGTGTGTGTGTGTGTGTTCTATTTCTTCCCATGAAGTCTGATCTAACTACTTACCCTGTTTCCCGGAAAATAAGACCTCCCCGGATAATAAGCCCAATCAGGCTTTTGAATTAATGCGCTAAAATAAGCCATCCCCCAAAATAAGCCGTCCCCAAGGCACAGCAGCAATCATGAGGTGACCACGCTCGCCACCTCCTGCACCTCAAAAATGATAAGACCTCCCCGAAAATAAGGCCAAGCGCTTATGTCATGGGTCAAAAGAAAATAAGACCCTGTCTTATTTTCGGGGAAACACGGTACTAGATTACATATAACTATACCAATATTTATCTTGCATTAGACTTCTTTTGTTTCTAATGCAAAACAAATTTTACTTCAACATTATGTGTGATATATTTTTACACATAATACACATTCTGTATTTTTACAGAAATGTACTTTTCTGAATGCTTGGAAGCATAATAAACCACCACTAACAATCCTGTACTGTCTGACAACTACTTTTCAAGCACAGTGCTCATACTAATTATACAGATTAAATCTTACAAGGAATTTTTCTGCAACATGTTCACCTACATAGATGATTTTAGTATAAGTTCAAATTTTGATATTTTGTCAGTTCTTCTTTGGAGGTAGTGCTAGAGAGTCCTGACAATCTTGATGCCATTTACAGATCTTGAAGCAAATAATGTAAATAGTTATACTCTCTGTTGTGGCTGTAACTATAAAATTAGGTTATAATCTGATTATACATAATTGAACTTTACTGTTATCCTTAAATATCAAGAAATAGATGTTTAACAACTCACTTAAATGAGCATGTCTAATGGCAGTCTTGAATTTATAACGGTTGGGATTGGAGAAAGTATAGAGACAATCTATTTAAGAACCGACAAGATACTAATCTTATTACCACTTATGCGGATATTAATCATTTATAATATTAATACATATTTTTATTTAACCCTCAAAGTAGAGTTGCAACCTTAAATTGTTTTTAATATTTTAAAAACTCTTTAGCACTTTAGTGAAAACACTAAATGCCAAAAGTATTATACAGCCAAAAGGTACAATTGCATGCTGTCAGATAGTTAAATGAAGGATGTTTGAATTGACAGAAAACCTTTAATTAGAAGATTTTATTTGAAAAATATAGAATCAGAACAGGGGAGACAAATAATTAGAAGATAGCAAATGACAGAAGATGAAATAGTTCTTGTCCTTTGAACATGGAAAAATGACTATTTCGTTTAACTCAATAGAAGCATCAATCTATGGGAAACTGAAACTTTTGTACAATTTTTAATTTATATATCTATAAATAAAACAGATGAGGTTATCTTATTTTGAGGTATACCATTTAGCCAGTTGTTCTGGTATCCTCTGAGCTGAGAAACTCAGATCTCTCAGAACAGAATGGAGACAGAGGGTTTTTTTTAACGACACTCATTAAGGAATTTTTAATTAAACATTCTACCAATTTCATGGAAAGACTTGTGATTTTTAAAAAATACTATTATTTAAATAGTATAAATTATAATTATTTTCCTCTACTGTTTTTTCCAAGCCCCTTGATAATTACACCTTATGCACAAAACCCCATTCCCCCCAAAAAATCTCTTTAAATATAATTTCATAATAAAGGTAAACATTAATGTTGAAAATAATGGCCGTAACATAGATCAGTGGCCCCAATCTTTGGGCATCAGGGAAAAGTTTTTCCATGGACCGGAGGGGGTGTGGTTTTGCATGCTGCCCGCATCTCGTGGATGGGGGCTTTGCTTGTTCGTGCAGCCCGGTTGCTGCCATGTTACAGATGATGCCAGTCCATGGAATGGGGTTGGGAACCCCTGACATAGATTAAGTAAATGCATGTGTTGCAGAATTTTAAATTGTATTGTAAGATTTAGGACATATTTTTGTCACGCAGAATAATATTAAGCACACACTTTTTAAAAAGGAGGATATATATATTGGTTCTTACCCCTAATAAATATCATTGGAATAGCATTAATTTGACAGCCATGGGAGTTTCTTTAGTGTACAATATTTGCTTCCCAAAATAACATACTTATTATGAAAATGGAGAGTTTAATTTCCATTTGCTTTCAGAAACACAAATTTCTGTGGGTTAGGAAACATAATGTCAGTAGTGTAAGGCTAATATTAATACTAACTCCTCCCCCCGGCCATATCAAGGCTCTTTTTCCTGATCTTTGATATCACCACTCTAGAATTGCTGATAAATCAAGAACATTATATCAAAACCTTTCAGATTAGCTAGTCTTGAAATAGAACGAAAAGCAGTTTGCATAAGGCTGCAAATAAAACCACTGTTGGAAATCAAATTAGCAGTCACATTTTTCTTCTGACTCTAATATACCAGTCAAAGGGTTAGACTCCTGAGGAGGATGTCCTGTCCCCCTCGTCCCCTGTAATAAGAGCATTTCTTTATTTTACATCAACTGTGTTTGTCGTTCTCTATTTTTCTGTGGCTATCTTTGTTCTTGGTCCTATTGTGGTTTGTGTTCACTAAGGCTTGATTTTGCTAGAGCTGTCTCTCCGGTTCCCACTCTTCTCTTTCTTTCCACCTCCACATTTTTTTTTCAAATAATCAAATAATTTCTTAAGTCCTCTGTTCCTGCTTTGTAAGGTAACAAATAGTTAAAGCTTGAGCAAAAGCTCTGCTGATTTTCTATTGGGCATTTGATGTGGCCTCATTGTTGAGAGAGAGTAGCCACACCTTTCTCTTTGGAAATCCAGTTCTGCATTCATCCCTCTGTTCTTTTTACAATGGCAGGCTTATCAGCACAACCAATTCCAAAACAAGCTGTTTTGCTTATCAGTTTTTAGAGCTGTAGCAGATGTTTGTTTGATAAAAAAAAGGTCCTTTCTGTACTTTCATGAAAATTCCTGTTGAGTTTCCCTTGAAACTACTCATGACTCAATAGCCTTTCTATGCAAAGTGAATTATGAGTTCACATAAATAAGATGTACTTGGTTGTTTTGTTCCTCCGTTTGCTTCACATACTGCCTGTATCAACTGAAACTGTACATTTAGTTTGCCTTTTTTTTGGCAGACTGTAATTCCCTGGATTCGCATTTCATGGGAGTTTAATCATAGTCCATTAAGAAAGCTTTGCAATAAATTCTTCAGCATTCTGTTCACTGTTGCTATGTGGACACATAGACAAAAGTTTTTGTTCGGCTATAATCTTACATCCTGTTATACAGATTAAAAGTGTCTCCTTGGTACATTGAGCTTTTAGAATAGTTGGATGTTCAAGATTGCAGCCTATGTTTCCAGCATATTATTATGTGCAATCATTAATTGCCATTTTTAATTTTTAAAAATTATGGTTATGATTAATGCCTGAGACTATAAAATATTTTTATGATATGTTCCCATTGATTTGCTGTCTTAAGTGTCTGTCTGATGCCAAGGGAACTACTTGTATGATGAGAACTGTTGAAAAGTCAAAATATCCAGGTTAATAAACAATTTAAAGTTTTAAAAGTTAACTCCGACAGTCTGAATATTGGCAATAGTAGGAATTGCAGATTAGAGGACAAATTTTTCCTAAAACCAAACTGCTTGTTAGACAGCAGGTAATTTGTCCCTAAGTGGAGGGTGATGGATTGGTTTATAATTGATTCCATGACTTTACAGGTGACACAACACAGTGAGATTGCTTTGAAAATTTCTACTAGACTAGGGTCTCCCTTTTTAAATATAGGTATAATCATGACTAATGACCATAGGTTGGGCAAGGAGCTGATTCTGAAGGATTGTGCATAGAGGTTCTGAAGGGCAGTGGCAAGCTTTTTCAAAAAGTATATCCACATAATCCATCAGGGCCCATAGATAGAGATGAGTTTAGGTTACATAGTGCCATTTCAGCATTATCTACTGTAAAATCAATGTGTAGTAAATCGTTACAATTTGTTGTGGTACGACTAGGAAATGGGGGTCAGCAGCCATTGCTGTCGACAAAGACTGAACTGAAGAACGTATTGAAGAGGTTGGCCTTAGCAGCTTCATCGTTACAGTCTTCCTCATTAGGCCCTTTTCAGGATGGGGTAGTTTTCGAGTCTTTAAGTTTGTTATTTATGAAATTATAGAAGGCTCGAGAGGAATTTGAGTTTAACAGCTCTTCCTCCTGTTTACAATGGTGATTGATACATTCGGCCTTTATCTGGTGGCATAAGATTTTGTAGCCGTTTTTAAAGTTGGCTACATAGCCAATTTTGTTTTCTCGCCAAGAAGATTTTTTCTTGGATTGTAACTTTCTTATTGTTATGGGTAATTTATTTGTTTGTTTTTGCTTCAGGGATTATTTTAGGTACGTATAGATTAATGACTCGATTGACTTCGAGCAAAAAAGTGTTATTATAATGGTCTTCTATAATGGTTATACAACCTATGAACAGAAGGTGGCAGTAACTTGCTGGTGAGTAATTGAGGTCCAGGCCTTTAATCTGTGCAGTGCCTCAGGGCTTGATGCTGTTACCCCTTTTGTTTAAATCTACATTGGGCTGCTGGGTGAGGATATCCATCCATCAGGTATCATTAATATGCTTATGGTATTAAGTTATATATCTCGACCTTGGATCACCCAAAATATGCTGTCAAAGTTCTATCCCAGGGTCTGGATGAGGAAGAATAGACTCAGGCTCAACTTCTGCACAGCTGAATGCTTCAGTCCTGGAATTTTTAGTTTTGGATGGGGTAGCATTTAGTTTTTGATCTTGAATGGGATGGCATTTTCTCTTTCAGTATTGGTATACAACTTGAAGGAATTTATGAACTCACAGGTCATCTGGGGTGCCTGTTCTGCATTTCCTTAGCTAGTGGGCTCTCCAAATAGTTACTCATATCCTAATCTACCCATATATTTGGCTATTGCAGTGCATATTTATGAGGCTATCCTTGAAGCTATGAGGTCAATGATGGGCAATGTATAATATGCCATTGTAATACCATTGCTTTTTGATTGGCTGCTAGTTAGCTTTCAGGTGCAATTAAAGGTTCTGACAAAAGATATATAATTGCATTCAGGTAGGCCTCAGGCAGCAATGGTTTGCAGTTACAACTTCCCAACCAATGCCTGCATTTATGACTGTCACAGCATCTATCTCAGTCACGTTTACCATTATAGACAATTAGTATGCATTGTCTTATGCTTGATCCATTTTTTTCTCCCTCCTCTCCCTCAACTTGCAGAGCAGATTGTCTGAACAAGATATCTCTTGCTGAGTTGCTTGTCTCCACAGCACAATGCATCTCTAAAAAATGCTAACCACAAGTTAACAAGTTCAGTTCTGTGAACTAAATTGATGCTAGCTGGTAGTTGCTGCCGGTAACTGACAAGACTTGGATCTTTAGCTTTTGTTCGCTTTCTAAGGGGATTGGGGTTCAGAGACTGAAGTGCGCATGCTAGGCAAACAGATGGTGCCAGCACGTTTCTTTTGATGTATATTTCACACTGCGTCCCTGCTTATTCTCTCGTAATCCCTTCCTCTTCAATGAATGCAAATATAAACATTAGTTTAACTCCTTGCTAATTATCCCAGCACAGGGTGAGCATTCCAAAGCATTACACTTACTGACTGTATCACTTAAAAACCAGATTGCAGGTCCAAAATTGTACTTGCTAAAGGAGAACTACCTGTATGACAAAGAGAGGTTTTTCTTCTCTCACAGTATTAGAACTTGGAACCATATCCTTAGGTCCTGTTTGTCATTTTTTTGGTTAGTGACTTACATCCTAATATTGTGGACTGAATTGTTTTGGGGTTGTTTTTTTGCCTTCCCCAACAGGCCTCTTATTTTTATCTTTTGTAACCCTGTGGATTTTTAATAACCCTGAAATTCAGTGTATTCTCCTTGGACAGATTTTAAATTTGTAAAGATTTAGAAAATAAATGTTATGCTTGCATGTATGTTTTGTCTCCCAGGCACTCAAGATGTCATATCGTTCTTAAAAATAAAATAAAGGAAAATGTTGCTGTATTTTGCTAGCCTTCAGTGCTTGTATGCAGAAAACTAAGAGGGTTCTCTAAAGTTTTCATCCATGAAAAGTTTCACCATTTCAGCAGAAAAATCCCTTTTCCCTTTCCCACAGCAAAGGGGGAGGTGAGGTGAGCAGAGTTGAGCAGAGATCTCACATCTGCTTTCTAATGAGGATAGCGCCTCCCAGTGGTAAAATCTAAAAAAAATCCCTACCAGTTCTGTGGGCATGCTTGGTGGGTGTGGTTTGGTTTCGTTTGGTTTGGTGGTCATGTGATTGGGTGAGCTCAAAAACCAACTTTCACACTTCACACCCAAACAACACAAAAGCCACACAACTGACTCACACACAATGCAAAAGCACACAAAATGGCCCCTGCAACATGAACCTCACAGAGCCACAAAGAGCTCAAAAACCAACTTTCACACTTGGCACAAAAATAACTCTTTTTTAAAAGCCTTTTTTTTACTTCCAGTTGGGTGAAAAGTGAATAAAAATGCTTTTAAAGCATTTTTTAAAAAATGCTTTTAAAAAAAGTTTTTAAAAAAAGGTTCAACAGCTGTGACAATCAGGTGTGCCACGATTGTGGGAACCTTTTTAAAAAAAACTTTTTAAAAGGATTTTTACTAGCGTGCTAGTTCTAGGATTTGAAATCCACACACCTTAAAGTGGTCAAAGTTAAGAAATACTGATCTGAGGAAGTTACTTTCTATCAGACACGGCTGGATCCGGGATCAGGTTCTTTAACTGCATGAGAAATAGTGTTCTCACACGCCCAGTTTTCGTTTACACCTTTATCTTAGTCAATCATTCCCCCTGGAGATACAGATTGTGTAAGAGTTCAACTTTGCAAACCACAACATGTAAGTTATTGGCTGACCCTTGTAAAGTTACATCCAATAAACATTCCTACAGAAGATGAGATGTCTCCAACAGTTACGTTCATGTCAAAGAACTATCCTTGCAATGTCAATATTAAAGGTAAAGGTTCTCCTCACACATATGTGCTAGTCGTTCCCGACTCTAGGGGGCGGTGCTCATCTCCATTACAAAGCTGAAGAGCCAGCGCTGTCCGAAGACGTCTCCGTGGTCATGTGGCCGGCATGACTAAATGCCGAAGGCGCAC
>JANHFT010003315.1:469376-483892 GCA_032467955.1 Pseudoxenodon macrops | reverse complement strand
CAAATAGGCTGAAAAACAGCTTCTATCCCAGAGCAGTAACTATATTGAATTCTACTGTATAGTGCAATATTAATGCAGTATCAGGGGTTTTCAATTCAATTGTATAGAATGTGAAGGATGTGTGTTTTTGTTTTCTTTTTATAGTTTTCTTATGTATGATGTACACTGAAGAGGGCACTTAATTTTGTTGTACAGTGATAGCATATGCACCAAAGAAAATTCCTTATATGTCCAATAACACTTGGCCAATAAAGAATTCTATATTCTATACAAGGTGCAATGACAATAAAGTAAAGTAAACTAAGAAGCTTCTTCAGTTCTAAAGTTCAGTTCCGTTCCAAGGTGAAGAACCTTGAATAAGAAGTAAAATGTTTCCAAGGAAAAAAAAACACAAGAAAGTCCAGTTGCCTTTTGAACAGCACCTTTGGGACAACCATGATCTGGATGATTGAGAATCTCCATAAATTATGTTTGGCCTCCTCCCAGCTACGCTTCAAATATAAGAATACACAAGAGCAGGAAAAACAGTGGGGGAAACAGATTTAATTTAGCATCCCCATTTTAAATCATCTTATCATGTAGCAGCTTTTTTGAGTGAGAATATAACGTTAAATGCAAAAGCATAGCTGCAGATACACTTTTAACCGCATAGTCTACCTTTTTCTTAGTTATGAATCTATAGGCAGCTCACATAGGCAGTAGTAGCGGACATCCTGAGGTTCACAAAAAGTAGTTTTTTTCACCACTTAAAACTTTCAAAACCCCATCCAGAAAAAGCGGGCCCTGCCCCAGTCCATTTTTAGAGAGTGATTCCCAACATGCCTTTCAAATCTGTTGCGGGTCTCAAAAGGTACAGAAGTTGTGCACTTCTGACCTAAAGGAACTTATTTATACCAGTGGCATTATTTTTGCTTCAGCATAAATTATGGTTGGATATTATTACTACGACTGGAGCATTTACACCAAGAAATGTCACAATGTCAGGTTTAAGATCTAACTGTCTGTGCAGAGGAAAATAAGCAGGTAAGTGAAATCAAGAGGCAGTTATGCTAACCTAAAAGTCTTTGGATTCTTCACTCCATATTGTTCACAACAGAAGATTCTAACATGATGCCATGAATTGTAAATTACTTTTATGTGGGATTTATTGCCATTTAAAGGTCTATAATTTTGTGGCAATTATGCCAGCCATATTACAGATTGGGCTACCAGATCTGGGCAGTAGAAATCCTGACAACTGCCAGATAATAGCAGAGAGATACAGAAAACTAATATCTGTTGGTTGTCCACGTTTTTTGCAGCCCAACTCTGTAGGAACAAGCCTGAAGAAACCTTATTTTTGCTCCTGGATATGAAACCAAAGGAATTAGTCACATCCTGCCAAATGTGATTGCAGCTCCTGGAATCCCAAAGGCATTGTAGGGTGTGTTTAGTCTTTTATTTAGGAAATGTGCCAGGCTGCATTTCTGATTATTATCCTGTCAGCTTCTGGCACCTGATGTTTTGTCAGTGGACACTTTACATTTGTGCCTAGAGGTGTATTCTGTTTGGGTAAGAAAGATCCTACGGTAGTATAGGGTCTCATTGATCTCTGTCCCTCTCCCTTCATTTTGAGATGACTAAGCAGTTTTCTTGTGCTCAACAGGAGGCCCTGGAAGCCTGCCAGACCAGAATCTCCAAGATGGAACTGCAGCAGCAACAGCAGCAAGTTGTCCAGTTGGAGGGCCTTGAAAATGCCACTGCCAGAAACCTTCTGGGCAAACTAATAAACATCCTTTTAGCGGTGATGGCTGTCCTGTTGGTGTTTGTCTCCACCGTGGCCAACTGTGTGGTCCCCCTGATGAAGACTCGCAGCAGGACGTTCAGCACTTTCTTTGCCATGGTCTTCATTGCCTTTCTGCTTAAGCACTGGGACGCCATTACCAGCTACTTGGAACGCTTCTTTTCGCCCCCCAGATGATGACAAGAACAGGCCGTTGCCTCGCCCACTCGGGCTGGATCTGACAAAGGAAGCGCATCAAACTAAGTCGGCAGTTCCTTCCTCCACTGAAGGCGTAACATGTCCGAGTGTGAATTTGTTTACAGTTAAAATAATATTTTCTCTCTGAGACATATTGGCAATAGTGAGGGTTTTTTTTAGAATTTATTAAAGAAGGTTTTTTTTTTTTTTGGTCAAAAAACTGTTTTTATGTAGCATGGTTCTCTTTGGATGCAAATCTTAATATTCTGTATGTGTACAGAGATAAAACTCAAATCTGGAGCACACCAATGGGCAAATTAAATTATGGCTCAACTACTGTACTAAACCTGGTCGGAAGAGGAAAAGACAGTTACATAAATTCTAACCAAGATAATCCGGTGCATAGTGATACTCTGATTATCCCACAATGCTACTGTGAAACCTGACCACCTTCTGTGTCTGAATGTATAGCTTCAGGATGGCTTTCTCTAGTGAAAGACCAATGCAATACATGGAACTTTCTGGATCTCTTCCTGGGTTTGCCTCTTCTGCTGTTTAAACTTTCTGGCTAGATATATGAAGTGGATTAGTTCTACTGTGTACAGTTCCTGCACAGTTGTACTACAGTATTTTGAAGTAGCCCTTTGAATATTTTAAACAAAAGCCCTTGGTTGCACTTTTGACTGTTTTTTAATGTATGTATAGTCACAGATTTAAAAATCCAAATGGCATACTTGAAGAGTGTAATAACTCAAACTCTCAGTGCTTCCTTATTGTTTCTAATAGGATTTTTTAAATTCTTATTGGGGATTGTTTTTGAACTTAATGGTTGAGAGCATCATCTCTCTTTCTCTCTCTTTTGCTCTCTTTGAATAAAGAAGTGACGTTCTTAAATGAAGAAGCGTGTGAATAAATATGAGCTACCTTGTTCTGATACGATTTGGAAGGTTGCAAATAATGTCTAATGTAATCTCAAGCGCAAACCTGCTCAAATGTGATATGTTTCCTCCTTAACTTCCAGACCTGGCATTAAGAACACAGATGATCCGATCCCTCCTGCCAGGTTCATAATGCGCTTTTGCTTTGTCTGGAAGTGCATGGGGAAACTGGAAATCTTGTCCCTGGTCCTGTTGTGTCTAGACCAGTTATTTTAATGAGAATAAAGAAATCCTGGTTTGTTTTAAGTAAAATGAACAGGACGTTTTGAAAGCATGAGTGAGTGAGCTGTTTTGAGAAGGAAAATAAAGAGTCTTAATATCAATAATAAATAGGACTTAAACTTTTAAGTTTAGGCTCCTCCATGCCAAAGTTGGAATGGTAGCTAAGATAGACGACAGTCGATCAGCTTCAGATCTATCGTAAAGTTACCCTGTGTCTCTAAGGAAGGCATAAATGCTTAAGGAAGCATCAAGTCATAAGGCCAATCCTTTAAATAGTACCCGAGTTAACGTGTTATTCTAATATGCCCTTGGGAACTGAAACCAAAGCTGTACTACTAACGAACTTAACAGTGTTCACACTGTTGGTACTTTTTTATATTTAGAGTCAGCCTGTTCAACCTCACTGTGTTCCCGTATAGGACATCATGAAACCTCTTGCATTAGTAAGATTTGGTGGCAGCTGAGCATTGTCAAGAAGTAGGGAAACAAAAGAGCAAGTGAACTGTATTTCCCCTACACACACACTCTTGTTACTCAATACATGCTTGAAGCAGGTTCTTCCTGTTTCAAAGCATGTAAAACAAGAACTCGAGCAAATTACATAGGTAAGTGTTCCAAACACAGGTTGCCCTTGCAAGGCACATATTTGGAAAAGCAGTGGCATGAGCTGCTTGTACCTCTGCTTTCACTGCTTTTTCAAAAATGTAAACAGGGCCTAGAAGTATATGAATATTCATTCTGTTAAAAAGTCTTCAGCCATGGCGTCGTGTTTTTCCAAAACGTCTTTAATGCTGGCCAACAAGTTTTATATTTGTGAAATTCAGAATTAAAATTCTTAATTCTAGCTGTTTACGCTGTGAAACAGTTAAGTATTCTTTCACATTGCCGGAATATGATTATTTAATTCTAACTTGACCAGTGTTTTATCTAAGAGCCCTAGCAATTCCAAAATAACCTACATAATGTGGGATTTCATACGGAAGTTCTTACTTGTTAGATTGTATTATTTAAATTTTAAATGGAACTTGGCCTTCTGACTGTCAGCAAAGAAAACTTATAGACATAAAACCTATATAGAGAAACTTCCTTTTGCTTTAGAATTAAATCGTGATTCAAGAGGTCTAGCATATCATTTTCAGAATCGCAGTTCTGTATACAATCAGATCCCTAATGCTAACATGAACCACGGATTGGTACTGGGGGGGGAAAATCCACTTGTTCCCCTAAGGAATTTGTCAATTTGAAGAGATTCTGGCTAACAACTAAGCAGTCTGTTGCCCTAGCCCTATAGATGTAGATTGTTTGTTAACATTTGTTTCCATTAACATTTTCCTTGGCCTGTTATTTCAGATTTTTATTGAATTTATGATCACCGTTCCTAAACATCTCATTAACACCCCAACACACACACACACACCCGTTTTCTGCATGCTCTTAATGGTAAACTAAATTACCTAAAAGGGCATAATTTGGTCACAACATGAAATGCTTGAAGTATATTCCTTAGGGCCACCTTTGTGAAGTGCAAAATTTTCTGTAGATAAACTTAGCACATCATACGAACAAATAACGACCTAGATGAGTATTCATTATTCAATATTCACTGAAGTCTGTTAGTGAATACTTCATTGCTTTTTCTTGTAAACATTTATGGTTTCTGAATGTGTGTTATTAGATAAATGCTATAACAGCTAGCATCTGTTTACCAGCAAAAAAAGAAAAATATGGTAGAGCCCTAATCTTCAGAATTTTTCCCAAAAGATGTTTTGGTTTATGATTAAAACAGGCTTTTAATGCATTCTAAAGGTTTCTGTTCATATTTTATGAGATTGCATCCAATCTGTTGAATATTCTAACATGACTCTTTTAAGTTTGCCTTTTTTTTTTGCTAACAAATTCATTCATTCATTCATTCTCACTGCATCAAATTAGTTAATAAATGTTAAATTGTTTTTAAAATGCGACTATAGCTTTAAACTCCTAATATCCTTTTGCAAGCATTTTTGGATTATTTGTTACAGATAGTGTTTGCAAGTAAGTGAGTATGTGCGTGTAGCATTATTACTGATGTGGCCCTCCTCAGTTATCCGTTTGATTTTCCACAGTTTCCACTTTAGATCAAGTGATATGTAACATATAAATAACATATCAGATGGTCACAAAAAGAAACTAATGTAGCAGGTTGTATTGATGGGAACAAACAAGCCTAGCATATTTTCAATGGTTCATAACATATCTAACCCTGATGGTTTAAAAAAAAACCACCTGAAGATTTCAAACATTGTTCCTCCAACCATAAATGATATATACACAGAGTATGGTCCCTCTATGAACTCCTGTGATAATATCAAGCGTGTTCACAATTACTAGTTTCTAATTTGTTTATTCTGCATCAGTGGACCCCAAACAATTCCATTTGGTTCGGGGTACGTTGTAGGTTAGAGGGCTGGCCAAAAGGTTTGCTGCCTCTCAGTTCTTCGTATGGACTTTCCAAAATTTAAAGCGCAAGCAATGGGGACCAAGTTGCCCGGTGATGGGCAGCTGTCAAATTCTCTAGCAGTTTTGAGAAATTCCGAATGTGGCAAAAGAGTTGTATGTTTGTGTGCGTGTCTGTGTTGTGTAGGCCAGGTTGACATTGTGCATTAGTAGGCAACTGACACAACTGTAAGTGTAGTTTTTTTTAAAAAGCATAAAATAAAAACTCACTTGCATGGGATGACGAGTATGGCAGTGACACTGTAGTTTGTAGAACTTTTAAGCTGCTAACTGTTGAGAAGGATTGACATTTGTCTTGTCTGGTAGTCACAGGTTTGTCTGTGACTCATGCTGTATATAAAATTCAATAAAACCTCAGATATTCACTGTTGTGTGACTTAGTTGTTATGTGAGAAGGAGTGCATACCAAGGAAGTAAGTAATGGTAAGATAAGATTTAAGCAACATAACATCCTGAGGACAAGAAATTGAAATTGCAAGAACATAGTTCACTTGTTATGGTGGGTGACTCAGGTGGGTTCTGAATCTTCTTACTGCCGGTTTGCTCAGGGTTGTGCCTTGAGCGCATGCAAGCAAAAATTAGGTTATGCGCAGAAGCAAAATCCAAAATGGCAGCGCCCACAGAGCCACCAAAGGAACTGGCTCCGTGATGTCATCGTGGAGTTACTACCTACTCTATAGAACCGGATAGAACAGGTAGGAATTCACCTCTGGGGTGACTTCTATCAAAACACAGGCATATGCAATTTTCTCCCTGCTGCATGATTAGAGGTTAAAATAGCATACAGAAAGTCAGACTGTCAGTCCTTGTAACTCAAGTCTTCCCTAATGTTATTCACATATAGACTTTCCAAGGTTATCGGCAGGGAAGTTGTTTTTTTTTCTAAATTGGCTCCATAAGATCACTTCATATTGGAAATGCAAGCAATCAAAATTGAGAATATCTGTAAAATGAGCTCTGTAGCCCTCTTCAGCAATGGGTTTCAAACTTTTGCCTTGAAAGAATACTACACTTATCTGTCTATCAAAGATCACCTGATGTTGAGTCCATAGAACAGTTGTGTATGTGGAGATATGGTGAAATCTGTTGACCCTCCTCTAAAACCCCTTCCGGCGTCTGCACAAGGTTTCTTTGAAAACAAGCAAGAGGAATGCTATCCCAAAGAGGCCACAACAAAGATGTTCAGTAAGGGAAGTGCGACATAGAAAGGCCACCCTTTCCAAATTTTATTGGATGGGCAGAAGCCACTGAGAAGCAATCCCACAGGTATCCAACTCCGAAACTGGCTATGTTCTTCCACCAGTAAAAGGCAGTCCAAGCCTACTTTTTGAATATCTTGCTTGCATGAATAAATCACTGCACAAAATTTGCTTCCGATTTATTCCCCTTTTCTTCAAAGCAGCCTTTTCCAGCCTCGAGTCTTTGAATGTATTGGCTATAGATGAAAAAACGGTTGTGGCTGGTAGATACCAGTTTGAAGACGGTGACGGAGTGAAGGCATATTGAAATCTATGCAACCTTTGAAACATAATTGGAGAGCAGAGCTCCAGACTCAGAATAAAATAAGTTGCACATTTAGAAAAAAAAATGTTTTGAGGTCATTCTGTGTTTCTCCAGTACAGTGAACTTTGCATTCCTATCACTCTATTATAACAAAGGTTGTAAGTCTGCCTGAAGCAGCTGACCAGATGTTTGTGTTCTGCAAGATCATGCAATATTCTCTTTTAAATGTTTTGAAATATACACCACTATATCTTTAGACTTTCACTGAACCCGATGCAAGGTAGGGCTGCCATATTTGGACTGCAAGAATCCAGATGATAACTTGATAGCAACCGCGTTGGAATTTTCCGTAGCTCTTTCCTTACTTCTAGGATACATCTGTATTTTCCCCAACTTGCCATGGTAGGTTATGCAAAAGGACTTCCTTCTTCTCTCCTTCATAATCTTTTGTTCTAGCCCCAAAGCTGCTCCAATAGAATAGAATAGAATTCTTTATTGGCCAAGGGTGATTGGACACACAAGGAATTTGTCTTTGGTGCATGTGCTCTCAGCGTATATAAAAAGACAAGATACAATCATCAAGAATCATAAGGTACAGCACGTAATGATAGTCATAGGGTACAAATAAGCAATCAGGAAACAACATAAATAAAAGTAAAGATACAAGCAACAAGTTACAGTCCTGCAGTCGTAAGTGGGAGGAGATAGGTGATAGGAACGATGAGAAGACTAATAGTAACAGTAATGTAGTCTTAGTAAATAGTCTGACAGTGTTGAGGGAATTACTTATTTAGCAGAGTGATGGCGTTAGAGAAAAAACTGTTCTTGTGTCTAGATGTCTTGGTGTATATATAAGATATCCTCCGTTTTGGCCAAAGGTTTAAAAAGTAAATTAGAAATGAAATTCTTTTTTGGGGCAGATACTGTTCTATCAGTGGAACAGCACTATTAGATAGAACTATAAACATGGAGAGTATGTATATTCAACTTGGTGAACTAGAAATTGAAATTTTGAAAACTGAAAAAACAAGTTGTATGATATGGTTTGTGGATTCCCATCAGATGCCTGGGGAGTTGATTTTCCATTATCCTTTGTCCATGACAAAAGATAAAATTCTTTAAACTGGAAAGTTCCACTAGGTGTGGGATTGGGGTAAAAGTGAAACTAAATCTTGGTTTTACTAGTCTATAGCAAGTTGATTTGCTGCTGGCTTTGCTCACCACCTAGTGGCAGAATTGTATCTTTTCTGCAGTTAATTTCATTTCAGCAATTTCTTCCAATCACTGTTCATAGCCCAGCTTGTTATTGTATTTGCAGAAATATTTTTTTTTTAAATATGATAGGATTATTTCTAAGATCCTTGTTCTTAAAAGGTAGCCCTCATCTTCCATTTCAGAGATTACCATCCTTTGAAAATTACCCCCAACCTTTCAAATAATATAAATTTGCAGCTTTCAGGCCCAAACTCCAAAATGACATGTGATTCTTCCAAACAATTCTTTATTGTTTCACAAAATCATGCCATACAGAGCACTGCATTATCTGCACCTACACAATATACTCTTTCAACTATTTGAGAGGGTCTTTTTCTCTTTTTCTCTCACACATCGTATCTGGACTGAGTTGCCTCTTACCTCGCATTCACCCTCTTTCTCCTGGTGATCCATATCTGTGCTACATACCATCAGAGCAGTTCTGTCTAGGCATGCATGCTAAAACAATATTTAACTCTCTGCTGCTTGGTGGTTTTGTCAAATAAATCAGATTGATGTAGTCCTTTTAAATTGGAGAGTCTGTAGTCCTAAATTCATTTGTTCTGCTCAATTATGTAGCATGTCAACACATAATTTTAAATATTACAAAGTAATTACAGAGTCCACGCACTGAGAAACCAGAATCGATATAAAGATGCAGCCAAGTCCTGTTCTTCAAGGTAGCCGTGTTCTCAGTTGACCATTTTAGACGCCAGACAATAATAGTCTAGAAATGGTGAGCCTCAAAATCATACTTTTTAGCAGTATGCATCTTACAACCTAAGAGGTAATACAATTTGTGTGTCATCTTACCAAAAAAGTAACATGTACACATTGTGTAAATAGCATTTGAAAACAATAAGATGGGAAAATAATACGTTTCTATTTACTTTTCTAGCTTGGGATCATGATTCATATTTTAGGGCACCCAGAGTCATGTTTTGTGAGATGATAGCAATATAAATATGATGAATAAATAAATATACTCCATGGGAGCGTGCAGGAATACAAAGATGGGCAAATGATGAAATATGTATGGTGATTTGCCCTTTATACATGTGCATCATGATGTCATGTACAAATATGTAAAGACAGAGCTTTATTATTATTATTATTATTATTATTATTATTATTATTATTATTATTATTATTATTACTATATTTTTACCCAGCCTTTTCAGAGAAAGAGAAACAGAGACAAACAGAAAATCAACACAAGATCAAAAATTTAATCTATTGCTGCTTCCTATGACACACACTTAGATACTTTATCCATCTAGACCCACTCTCATTGTGCACATGTGGGGATTTGAAGGCCTTCCTATCACTAAATCTGACAATTTCATGCCATTGAGGCCTTGTAATGTACTAAGCAGAAAAGGAATTCCATTCCCCATGTTGTCCACCTAGAGCAGGAGTGGGCAGATCCATCCCACGGGGTGCTTAGATATGGCTTGCGGAGCCACCCTGGAAACTGAAGGACTGGCCCGCGGTGCCTCTGCCAGCAAAAATGTTTTTGCTGACAGAGGGTTACAGGAAGCCATTGCAGCTGAAAACGGAGCTCATGAGGGCTGCGCGCGGTTCTCCCGAGCTCCGTTTTCACTGGCAGATGGTTTCAGGAGGCCGTCACAGCCAGAAATGGAGCTCAGGAGCCCATTTTCACTGGCAGAGCGCTCGGGCCACCAAAGGTGCCCCTGACGAGTGACATCAAGATGGCCATGCCCACCTGGCCACACCCAGCCCAGCCCCCTGAGGTCAAATACAACTCTGATGCAGCCCTCAATGAAATCGAGTTTGACACCCCTGACCTAGAGTGAATGCGGTTACTGTAATCTTGCCAGTTGCAGATTTAGACCTTACTCTGAAGGCAGTAGAAATCCTTAGTTGTCCTTGTTATGAATTTTTAGTAAAATTGGGGAAGATAAGGGATTGGATAGTCACTGATGTCAGGCCCAAACCTGATATTGGTGACATAATGAGATCCAGTTGAGTTCAATTCTTTATTTGCTAGCATCCAACAGACAGAATGTTGCCATGTTAAAACTATAATTTTCTAACCTGCTAAATATATCCTGAGAGATTTTAGGGTGCGGTTACCCTGAATCTCTGCCCGTCTTCAACTCAGGACTGGGCAGTCTCTTAATCTGAATCACTTTCTAGGAAAGTTCTGAATTGGCCAGGGAGTCCCCTTCTACTGCTGCAGGTGCCCATTCCATCACACAAATGATTTCAACTCAAAAATAGGCACTGGTTCAAATTCTAAATAGTGGGTGAGTCACAGCATATACTTTATTCCAACACCTGTAATCCAGCTGGTGAGGAATTTAGACTGCAAGCTTGAACTTCCTCTCAGGTTAAGAAACACTGTATCTTTTCTTTGAATAATTGTGGTTAATGAAAACTTGCTATACAAAGTACACCCAAGTAGAAACCAATCTTGAAAATACTTTTAATTGCTTGTTTTTAAAAAATGACTTTCTTCCGCATGCTGTTTCCTTTCTTTAGAATAAGAGCAATTTATTAATTTATACCCTGACTGCTGAATGGAATCCGTGACACGCTTAAATTTCCCCCCCCCCAAACCCAGGTAAATAGGTGAGAGTATCTAAGACTTTCTCCCAATCTTCTGTTTTTGAATATAAGGGGCATAGCAGGTCTCCAAAAAAACAAATCCAATCTAGAAATAACTGTTAGAACAGCCCTGCGTTTCTCATAGAGGGCACAGCCACATAGCCATATTTAATTACAATCTACCAGCTCTTGAACCAATAGAAAAACATGCCATCATAAATGTGTCAGAGTTTGTTGCAGAAATCACATCCAGAAAGCACACACAGGTAATTTGACAGGATTCATTAACTTCTCTTTATATACAAATAGAACACATGAAAATAAATATACAATACCAACAGCAGAAGAGAAAACAGTTTTCAGTTTCGATTCAGCAGACAGACAAGACCAGACTTGTTTTCTCAGCACAGAAACAGAGCTTAGCACAGCTAAGCCACCCCCAGAGTTCTAGCTGTCTCCAGCTCCCAAACAGCCCTCATTGGCTGACTTAGTTGTTATGCCTATACATTGGCTGACCTTGTTACCATGTCTTCCCAGACATGAACTCTCAATACTCTGGCAAAATCGTCCTGCCCTGATATCTGAACCCTCCCCTGCTTTAGTAGTGAGGTCAAACAATATTCGTGGCCTTACGAGTTTTCATAAGGTTCTTCATAAGTTGAAGAAAGTGACCGATGGATTCCCTTCACTACATTTCCCTTCCAACTGGGTGTTTCCCTTGTTGATGTCACCGTCAAATGCTCTCCTTAAAGGGTGGTTTGGCTCAGCTGGGTGCTGACAAATTGCCAAATAAACAGGTTGCAGCCATGTTTGAAAATAGGCTGACCACTCCATGGATCTGGAAGAAGAGCATTGGGCCAGGTTGATCTCGTGCCCTTGAGGAAAGAGGGATTGCAAGGAGGCAACCATGTTGTCTTGTCAGGAGCACAAACTTGCAAACTTGTTGGGAGGAACACCGCAAGTCCTTCCTCCTACTTTAGTCCACGTTCCTCCCCCATCCTTATGATCCTCACTCTAGCCAGCAGTCACAAGGATGGTCATGGGAGGACACTGGATGGAGCAAGCAATGATTCAGCTCCATCTTCACCGAGTGTTGCAAAGGCGTGTTACTGCAGGCAGCAATGGCTGCTACGAACAGCAATGAGAAGTAACTTGCATGGAGCAGGCAAAACACTTCCCCACCACCCCCAACCCAATAATAAAAGCAATAAAGAGTAACACCAGCTAAGACTTCTTGTGGCAAAAGCAGCAGAAGTATATATAACATTTATTGAAAACAGATCAGTCACAAAATCTGCTGTCAAAATCCAGCTTTCTAAACTGACTTTCAACGCAAGGCAGGGCTGGTGCTCTTTAAGAGTGTCCTATTTTTAATTATAGGTAGCAGAGCTCTTGGGGGAGGAAACCACCTAAGATTTCATATAGAAGAGCTTGCATAAGATCTGACATGCTTTTTGTTCTGTATTATTAACCCACATTGTTGATGAAGCATACTGGATTTTGTCAATGGCAAAATCCATTGTGTCAGGAGAAGAGGAAAACACTACTATAAAAAGCAAACATCCAAAGTTGACGCTAAACTACTTCCATGAAGGGTTGGGAAGGACAAATTGGCAACTTCATGGGACCTATCATATAAAAATTGTTACCAAGGAAGGATTTTGCCACAATGGCTGGGTTGGGAGGGTAGCATAATAAACTAAGAAAGAGCAAAAGAAAGAAAAAAGAAAGAATCAAGAGGAAGAAATAAAAGAAGTTTGCAATTTCTTTTGCAGCAAATACAAGTGCAATTGCAAAATTATCTTTCTTACTCTATCATTACAAAAATAAAACCTTCACTTTTTTCTATGATCCCTTTTTTCTAATAATCAAAACCGTAAATGTGCATTTATTCTATTTCCTGTCAATAAAAGTCTACAAACTATTTTTTTTCCTATTTAACTTAGTTAATTTAGCCATCTCCACATCATATTGACCAATGACTCCTCAGGGTTGAGCCATTCCACTTTTGAGCATATAATACCCTCACTGTAATTGTCATTCTGGGCTTTTGTTCTATGACAGACTGAAGGATCACTAGTTAAAAAAATTCATTCCTAAACCTCAGATACTAAAACGTTTTGTTCCAACAAATGAGATTAAAAAAATAAATAAATACAATTTCAAACTATTATCCAAATTGTATTTTTTGAACAAATTTATATTTGTTTATACGAAATATGCTTATATTTCATAAATTTATATTGCCACTCAACTCACACCTTAGGTGAGTCCTGGAAGCCTTATCTTCCAAGATGGACTTTTAAAAGTAAAACTATTTTATGAGATTTCTCTTTTGTGAGTTTGTTTTCAAAGTATTTACATTGTTCACTCTCTGGTTCAATATGGGTTTTGGCTGACATCTAGTGGCCATGAAATTTCATTGCAAAACAGTGAATATTGTCTACTATTTCAAGCAAAAATTCTGTGAGATGTTCTGAAACATTTTGCTCTTGCCTCAAACATTGTATTGCCTCCATTTCCCATAGTAAAGGATGGAGTGCAAAAACTAGCAGTATCATAGCTCATTGTCCAAAGATGCTTTTTCAGGAGGCAACTGGACTTTCCTGATTTTTTTCCTCTTTGAAGACATAGTGGGGAATTCTCCACTATCCTGTCAGAGCTAATGAAGCTTCTTGGATGAGAAGTAAAACATCTTCAAAGGGGAAAAAAAACAAGAAAGTTCAGTTGCCTCCTGAAAAAGCACCTTTGGGACAAAACTGTTGCAAGCTTTTGAGTTTCAAGAATCACCTCAGAAAAGGAGGAGGCAACATATGTGGGTAATCTGCTACAATTTCTGAATCTTGTTATAATGTCAGATGGAGGTTCACATGTGTAAGTTTCTGAGATACTAGTAGTAGTACAAATAGTAGTGTTAAAGCTTCAGAAAGCTTGCTGGAATGTACAATTAAGTGTTTATACATTCTTTATGGAAATATAGTATGTTCTCTCTTTTTTTTTTAGGGTCTCTTGGTTTTGTGCCAGTTTATCATTTCTTCTCTATTAGTCCTCTGAAACATTAAACTGCAAGAAATTGACTTAGTTTTATCACATTTTAGCTAGCTAGAAAAAGTATATTAATTGCCATTTTAGATAAAAAAACATTATCCTAGCCAACACAGTTCAGAACAATAATTCCAGTTACTAAAATGATATTTATGAAATACAGGAATTATTTCATACTAAAAATATAGCAATTGTTTTTGTTTCTCCATTAACTTTTTGATAATGAATCTTCATGGCGGAATCAGGGTAACCTAAGTTGGATGGGGAAAATTCAGATACAAAGTCGTTAGTCTTATTTTCTCTGCGAGATGCTGTGAGGTGCTGCAAGGGGAAGGAGAATCACATGCCCTATCTTGACCTTTTGGAGAAAATGGGGAGAGAAACGTCAATCATAAAAAGGGGCAACAAATCAGTATCTGCAAGATCTGTTTTCAAATTGGAGTAGAGGTGGGTTCCTACCGGTTCGGACCGGTTCTATAGAGTAGGTAGTAAGCCGCTGGTGATGTCACGGAACCAGTTCTGGTCTG
>JANHFT010003315.1:398296-412111 GCA_032467955.1 Pseudoxenodon macrops | reverse complement strand
AACACAGCAGCAGCCATGAGGTGACCATGCTCGCCGCCTCCTGCACCTCAAAAATAATAAGACCTCCCCGAAAATAAAGCCAAGCGCTTATTTGGGGGGGGGAGTCAAAAGAAAATAAGACCCTGTCTTATTTTTGGGGAAACATGGTATATTATGGCTGTCTTATGCTATATTATTTTCACATATCCATATCATGGTCCAAGCTAAATGATTAAGTGATCACTCTCTATAATATGAAAACACTGCACTAATAGGGTCAATAAGATTGATATGAATATATTATCATGACAATTCTCCCTCTGATGTGTAAGAACCTAGACTGATCCCATTGAGATCCATACTAACTGACCAGTTGTAATTTATACATGAAGGGGTCCTTGGTGCTTCCTAAGCTTGGTGGTTTCCTTGCAGACATTCCACTGCCAAACTAGGTAACATAATCAGTTCAGACATTAATTGAAGTAGTTCTAGTCTTCCCTTATTCTGAATCTTATCATGAGATAGATATACAGTATATCCCAATGGGAAAATGGTCTCAATTTCCAAAAAACCTTTGTTATTTAAACATTTTCAAACTTGGATCGAGGGAATATTAACGTTAATATATGTGTAGGCATTTATGTGCCTACAAGACAACAGATAAATTGGAATAAATTGGAACATTCTTTAGTTGATATATTACATCAACCTACAAGCGTAGATTTAATTATTTGTGGGATTTTAATGCTAGCTATTTATATTAGCAAAACACCAACTTATTTCCTTGTCCGAATTTTGAATTATTAGAAGATCAGAATTTATGATTCCTGGTCCGAGACACATTTCAGCGTTCAGGAGAAATATTAAACCAAGATTATTTTGAATCTTGATTCTTTCAAAGCTCAGTTTCTAGGCTAGCATTAAAATAAAGCTGTTCAAAAGCCACATGGGAAACCTCTGATGTCATTATACTTGTTCGGTTTTGGTGCCAAGGATTACTTGCTGTGAAGAAAACAAAGGAATGGATTCCTCCCAGCTGCTATCTGTGGAAATATATATTATTTCTACAGATTTCATCATTCCTGTCTGGATGAGATTGATGATTCAGTCAAACCTCTGTGGGACAAAAGGATAGATTAGGATGGTCTATCCTTAGCACTTTATGGTTCTATAGCTTGTTTAGTTAACATTTAAAGGAGATATAAACTCTCAAAACCATTTCTTTTATGTTGCCGAACAGAGCTGCTGAGATACACCAACTGATGTTGAACGAAGTTGCTTCCTGCAACAAGCACCTCCGTGTCTTTCCTTTTTATGTCCTATGGGAGGGGCCAATCATCTTCAAGCCTTACTCCCAAGTAGCTCTTTTTTTCCTCAGCTGTTCTTGCCTTCTGGCAGCTCTACACATGCGTGCATTGGGAAGTCTCCCCCTGTTCCTCTGTCTTGAGCCATATTCCTCTCCGCTGTCCAATTCATCTACCAGCTCCGCAGGCTTCCAGTGAACCACAACAGGGGATTTAATTCATGTAAGGGGAATAATATTTCCATGAAAGCTGTGATATGCACATTGATGTTTCATTATTATAAAATATCCATTTCCTTAACCTTTCTCTTCACAGGCTAAAGATACTCAAATTGCTGCTACATTTTGCATGTATCCCTTTCATTCTTTAATTGTGATCTGAGCTTTCAACCTGGCTTTTCTCATAATTAAATGTGGTAGCATTTTTTCTAGTATCTAGGACTTGGGAGTGTTATGTAATATTTTATACCGGTATTTTACTTCATTTTTTCTGTTTTGGAGTTTCTAAATCCTATTTACTAGCTGCAAACTAAAATATCTGCATTCAGTTTTCCAGCTCTATAATGATCAGAAACAAAATGTACTGTATTCTCAGAAATCAATATGCGAGATCATTTTAAAAGGAATAGGTGGGTAACAAAGTTATAAAAATAAACACAGGTGCAAATATGATAAATATATGGGAGAGATTATTATTATTATTATTATAGATTTTATTCATTAAACATGAAACTCAGTTAACTGAACATTCAAAAATGCATCACAAATACATTGACTGGCGCTAATGGTTGATACGGGTTGCTGCCAGTGTCCTAGATATCAACCAAGTACCTTCTTAAGATGTACGATGTTCCGTGTAGCGCAGTTTTTTGCAGTTCGGCTGGCAGTATTGCAGGAAGCTGCAATTGGTTGATGTATCTTATAAAAATATTATTAAAAATATTATTATTACATTATGATGATTATGATTATGATTATTTCTTTTATTCGTTAAACATGAAACTCAGTCAACTAAACATTCAAAAATGCATCACAAATACATTGACTGGTGCTAATGGTTGATATTATTATTATTATTATTATTATTCCTTCTTTTCTTGCCATCTCTAAATAAGCCTCTCTAAATACTTCTTAAATTACCAGTGATTAAATTAACTTACAATGCTAAATCATAACATGGTTTGGTTTGGTTTGTCTTAGCATATTATAAGAATCCTGCCATTAAGAATAGAATAGGTTTGTAAATAATGATTTATGTGTCAATGGTTTATGACAGGAGTGTCAAACTCAAGGCCTGGGGCCTGGATCCGGCCCATAGGGTTCTTAGATCTGGCTCACATGGCTGCCCCGAGAAACAGTGAAGGACTAGCCTGCGGTGCCTCTGCCAGCGAAAATGGAGATCCGTTTTCACTGGCAGACGATTGGAGGAGACCATCACAGCTGAAAATGAGGTCGGGAATCCATTCTTTCTGGCAGAGCACTCGGGCCACCATACAAATGACATTGAGCTGGCCATGGCCACCCTGGCCACACCCACTCAAGGCACCTGAGGTCAAACACAACCCTGATGCGGCCCTCTGATAGTTCTAGTCCAGGGGTGGGTTGTGGATCTATTTGCTGCCGGTTCACTCAGGGTTGCGCCTCATGTGTGCGTGCGAAGCTCATGATCGTGCGCAGCAATAAAAAATAGTTTATGCTCATGCGCAGAAGCAAAATCCAAGATGGCGGTGCCTACAGAGACACTGATGGAACCGGCTCCGTGACATCATCGTCGAGTTACTAACAACTCTAAAGAACCGGTTAGAGCTGGTAGGAATCCACCTCTGTCCTAGTCTGTTAAATGATCTGGTACACGTACCAAATTAAATCATGGATGTACAACTTTTTTCTGGATGTACAACTTTTATTTTGTATAGCATGCTTGGCTAAGACTACAGTGCAAGTAAAGGAGGAGTAGGTTAAAAGAAAAAAAATTAAATGTAATTAAAATGAAAACAATTTGGTGATAGTATTTGGAATGTCAGGAGCCCATATTTTTTATGTTTTTTGTGAAATTGGGCTAATGAGTCTTCTCTAACTCAGCTGGGTATCATAAAGTTTAATTAACTTATGCTTACAAATTACTCTGACACATTCAAATAAAAGGTGTTAAACATAAGGTGCTATTATCTTCAAAACACTAATGTTTATTTCCTGTCACAGTTGGGCTTAAAAATTGAAAATACAAATTCAAGCAATTAGGAGATTCACATTTTCTTTAAAAAAAGAGAGTTAATAACTATATCTATCAGGACTATGACTAGCATGAACAATGAGATAGAGAGAGACAAAGAAAGAATATTTGTATTTAATTTAGCACACATTTTCTATAAATACAGGCTATTATTCACTGCTGTTAGATATTAATTAGTGCTCTAAAGAATGAAAAAAGGCTAAGAAGAGGGTAAGCAAATTGGCAGGTGTTGGAATAAGATTAGACAACATCAGAAGACTTTCTTTTTTCTAATATGGAGAAATTGTCCTGAATTCCTTCCAGTCTCTAATTTTAGTTTTGCCCTTGTGAAATTAACCATCAGAATCAGACAAAGGAATGTTCATAAAATAAGATTTGGAGCTTTTCAACACCCAACATGTTTCTTCTCTTAGCGGGAGACTTTTTGTAACGACAAAGTTGCAAGTTGAGTTTCCTAACAAGAAACTGCCTGTTGATGCTGATATCACAATCTTTCATAGACAGTTTAGATCTTACTTAATACTTCCAAAGGACAAACATCAAGATAGAGGATGAAACAAACTATGGATGTCAGGTTTCTAAAGAAGACTTTCAATGGTGGCTTATGTCTATCCTAACAACAACACGAACAGGATCATGATTAATAATAACAGAAAAATAAAATGATTTTTCCCCTTCTTTTCTAGTTCCAGGCCTTTAGGGGACAGTACAATCCCATTATTATTATTATTTTCTACACAGCATTTGCCAAACTAAAACATTACATTAGGTAAATCATTTTTTAAGAATTCCTATTTGTATGATTTAGTACTTAGTTATGATATTAAGGATAAAGAACTCCACCATTATGTGACCTAATAAAATATTTACAATTCCACAAGCTTTGCAAGACGCAAAATGTTTAAAAAAAGGTTCTTTCTTTTCCTTCTGAATCAATTAGCCCCAAAAACTTAATATGCTATTATTCACCTCCCATTTCCTAAAGGGCAACATTCTGGCTCCGTGCCAGAGATGCTTCTCTTAGATACTTAATCTTACATTGAAAATTAACCCCAGAAAATCGGGGATTTAGCTATAAAGGGTCATTCAACTAAACTGAGTGGTTTCAGATCAGGCAAGTAGAACAGTGATAGTAGGCATATATTTAAACTGAGTGGTTTCAGATCAGGCAAGTATAACAGTTATAGTAGGTATATTTTTTTCAATATGAAAAACAAATTCAGGAGTCTACATTTTCAGCAAAAGTATTGGTAGAATTGCTTCTTTGAAGAGTCCTTTTAGATGCTGTTCCACCTGTATAACATAACATGTAGATATTGATAAACATGTTCCTTAGTTGAATACATGTTTTTTTTAAAAGTGTAAGCAACTCCAACCATTTTCTAAAATATATAGCCTCCTTCTGCTTTTTTTCTTTTCTTTTTGTATGTCATACAATAGTAATAACTTTAATTTCATGCGCTAAAAATGTACTCCTGTGTAGTACATACTCTTCCTTGCATGCTTCACATTGGATGAGTCAAGTCGCAAACACTATACACATATTTTTAATTCATGTGCATGATTTGCACTTGTAATTGTTTGTTTGTTTGCTTATTTATTTTACCATTTTTGTACCTTGGACCCAGTTTAAAGATATGAGCAGGGTACAAGTAAAAAATATGAAGTCAAAGTGGAACAAAGAAGCCAACCCCTGCTCCCAAAATGAATGCCACAAAGCAATAAACTAAGATTAAAAGCCCAGTAGAACAAAGGGATTTTGACCAGTTTACAAAACACAAAGAGAGAAGAGAGGTATCCGTTTCATTGAATATGGAATTTCAGGGCATAGGAACCACAACGAAAAAGATCGGTTGCCTGGTCCATGTCCCCTCCCCACCTCGACCTATTGGATGCTCAGTAGGTTTTCCTGAGATGTTCTTACAGATTCAACCTTGGGAAAGATGCAATGTGATACTATTCTGTACAGGGCTTTGTAGGTAATTACCAGCATTCTGAATTGGATCCAGAAATGTATTGGGAACTGATACAGGCTACTATGTTCTGAACTCCTGTATCTTCTCCAAAGCTGCTGCAGATTCAGCATTTTACAGTGTCTCATGCTGAGTGGTGATAGAATGAAATCAGGTTGTAAAGGGGGGGGGGATTAAGGAGATATTATATACTGAACATGTTTGTTATCATCTTCAATAGCTAGTGAGAGGCAGGGGAGTGGGGAAAAGATGGTGAGAAGATTGGGGATGGTGAAGTCGGTAGGCAAACTCAAGTAAGGTTGGGTTAACCAGATGCAGATAGCAGGGAAATAAGGGTGGGTTGCAATACTCTAAAACTTTTACATTAGCTTAGTGTGTCATGAACATATCCTAAAGTCATTATGTTGCTGGTCTGGTTTCAGTTTAGCACAAGATGTGACTGCAGTCCCAGAGACTTGTAAACTTGGTTTATGACAGGAATAAACAACATTGTGGTGGCTGCAGGCCAACACTATTTAGTCTAAAGGCTAATGTGGATGTACAGTAGTAGCAAAACAAAATGTATGGTGCCCATCAAGCCAGGCTGAGATTTTTTTCCCCTTTTATAAAGAAGTTTAGGAATTTTGTTTGTAAACTATGTTCAGGCTATTTCAGGACTTACACTAGTTGTTATGCATTTCCAAGCACAGAATGGCAGGAAACCCTGTTGCTTACATTCAGCAATTATGCTTTCAAATTTCAACAGCCTGGTCATTGAAAGCTCTGAGCTCACAACAATGGGATTCAGGCATTGTATGTGGAGCTATGACTGCACAGTTTATAACCTCAGATTTAGCAGTTCAGTTTAATGGTTAAATTTAGTGTATGCCAATTGAGTCTATGGTTTGACACAATGTGTTGCCCTTGCCGTTATGGATATTATATCTGATAATCTTAAATAATCTCTTCAGAGAGAAATATCTGACATGATGTCTATTTGCTTGCATGAACAAGCTTTGATCTTAGGGAAAAGGTCTAGGAAGGAAGCTGGCTGTTGAGAAAACCAATGTACACAAGTCTTTAAAAGTTCACTTGAATCAATGAGAACAAAGTGATGGTGAATGAGAACACTAACAACTTGAAATGTTTAGGGCTAGTGTATGTGAGGTGTAAAAATCTGGGTGACTTTTTTTCTGTATCGCTTTGCCATCTTGTGGTTATCCATATTTTTCTAGCCAAGACATGGCAGCTCAGTAACAATCTCCATAACAAATAAGCAAGAAAAGATTAGATGTAGTGAGTGAACAATGGGTTTAAATCATCATAGTGATATATCACCAACAATCTAGGGGAAAGAATCTTGGTTCTTTCGGAACAGTAGGCACATTTGAGATTTTGAGAACATGTCACAGGCTTCCCATTTTCGAAAAGCTGCCATACACGATGTGGACAATCACAAAACCTTAATTTATCAAAAGCCGAATGGATAACCTTGCTCCCTAACTTATTTTCTAGATTCCTATGCAACTTGGATTGAGTCCCAGTTTATTTTTATCTCCTGGGTAAGTTGTATATTTACAAACAAAGCACTGACTTGCCACTTTTAATTTCCAAGAATGCCTGTAGCTCTTATGTGGAAACACCATATTTCTTCTTAGAAATATGACATTGAAGGTCGATGCTTGGATTTGTAGCATATCTATATTCTTGTATTTGATTAAAAATAAAAATAAAGTTTTTTTAAAGAACACATTCCAAGTACAGATACAGAGTTTGGAGGTAGCAAGGAAGTATCTTTAGGTACACTGATGCCTATAGATACAATATTGGGGATATTAGATCTATGAAACATTTATTTTTTTACTTTAATAACCCTTATTTGAGAAACTTGATGACTTTCCCTATTTTATTCTCAAATCTAAGAATAGCCTTGCTGCATCAGGCCAAGCCTGTCCCAGTTCGTAAATGGATTCAATAATCCCTGTTCAAAGGTCTCCCAATGTTGAAGACAGCAACACATATTTGTGATCAAGCAGTATTATGTTTCTAGGTCCCATGGTCACAATGCTGAATTAAAACAGCATTGTCCACCCCTCTTTTAGTTGACAGAAAACAATGGAAATTCCAGCACGAAATTTCCTGCCCATATTGTCAATCCTGCTGATGCTGTCTCCATTCGGAATCTCTTCGGAGATGCTATTAAATTAAGTTCTCCTGATTACAGCATGATAGGCTAAGCAACTATCTGACTCCTCCAGATTTACTGTTCCCCTTCTCTAGCATGTTATCTGCCAATGGGAACACCATTAGCCAATCATGATACTGGAGCAGGAATATTGAAGATTTCACTTTAGGATTTTATTGGGGATTTCTAGACTCTTACTTCTTCTTTTTCTAGATCAGGAGTCAGCAACCTGCGGCTCTGGAACCACATGTGGTTCTTTCATTCCTCTGCTGTGGCTTCCTGTTGCCAGTCGGCTCCACAATTGATAGGGCTTTCGGTTAGGATAGGTAGAGGAAAAAGGATGCCCTGCTAAGAAGAGACAATACTGTGGGGGGAACCAAACTTCCGGTTGGCTCCAGAATTGAATGGGGGGTTTCCGGTTAGGAACTTTGTGGCTCTTTGGGTGTTTAAGGTTGCCGACCCCTGTTCTAGACCTATTCTATCATAATGCTACTTAAAAAAGGGGGAAGGGCAAAAAAGGGGACTACTAACTAAGTTGCTAGTATGTGTTTTACAAGGGAGGGTACATTCTTATTTAGGATTTCTTTTCTATATGGTCACCTATAGCCAACTTGTGGATTCATCTATCTTATCCTGAAGGCCCCCAGGTTGGTCCCAGCCTTTCAGTGTTACACAACTTCAGTCTGTTATCTTATTTCAGATGCTAGCAACATTATATTCTATGGAGTGACTAATAGAATGGTGATAGAAGTTAATCAGCATCAATCTGAAACACCAATAGATGCTTCCACGATTGGTTACTTGACTTTATCTCCAATGTCAAAATGACAAAATCTAGCAGATTTTATACACCCTGAGGCCATCACTGGATAGAATTCAGAATAAGGGAGAAAATACTAATTTAACACCAGTACAACTACAGAAGCTCTAAGCCTCTCTCATTCATAGACTGGGAATGGAAAGAAGGCAACATCTTGATGAAAAATGGAAAAGTGCTATTGTCAAGGACTGATTGTGTTGTGGTTCAGTGCAAGTGGGGGGCATAGCCATAATAATTTTGAAATTCTATACAAGTCTTACCTACCTCTTTCATTTATCAACATTCCCTATACTTGGAGAAACTACTTTTGGCAACAGTTCTTTCCAAGATGAATGAGATCTATTTGTAGACTATTGATAAATGGTTTAACTAACGGTAGCAGCTTTTTATTGTAGAACAGTATCTGGTTCTTACCAAACATGTTGAATTAAAAATCCCTTAAACACTAGCCAGTTTTCAGCTAGTGATGTAAACATGCAGTTTGGAATGGTTTGTTAAACATGCTAAATAGATGTCATACACTTTCCAAGTAATCACCAGCAGAAGAACATTGCCAATGATATGCAGGGATTGTTGACAGATGAATATGAAGCAAACTCAGGTTGTACACCACCATACCTGGCGTTGTTTCTGGCCAAGCAGAAATAGAGCGGCGCAGATCAGCACATTCTGAAATATTTTTTTCAGGCATTTTCATCCCTCTATGGTGTTGATGACTGAAGCACAGTAAGACCCGAATTAATTCACCTCTCCCTCATCTTACATGCTTCGCATAGTTGTCTGCTTAATTTATTCCTGACACCCCCCCCAAACCCCAGACAGTCTGACCTTCTCTTCTTTGTTATCCTTTCTTGTAAAATCCCTTTTTATGAGGAGGGAAGTACTTCAAGAGGATTGCGAGTTAACTTATTTTCATTGGGTGGGAGACTCCAAGCAGCTGAATCAGAAGGTCGGCTGAAAATGAGTTGTCTGTGAAATTAACGTTGTTTGGCTACCTCAGTTCTTACAACCGATTGCAATGTTAATTTATGGCTGGATGAGAAAAGTTTTTGATTTCCTTGTCTTTCCACTCCTTCCTCCCTCCCCTCCCCTCTCTCTCTCTCCCGCCCATGGATCCTACATTCTTGCTCCCGAACATCAAAAAAGGCAAACACAAGAGTTATTTGTTAGCAAAGGAGCTGCTATCAAGAGCCGCTTCTTTGTTTTTGGGACTGATGCAGTGATTGCCTTCCAGTTTGGGGGGTGTGGGTGGGTAGTGGGGTGGAGAGTGGCTTAAACTTAATCATATTCACATGACAAACCATAAATAAAGGAAAAACGAATACTGCAAAAAAAACAAAAAACCGCTCAGAAGTCGGAGCGAGCAGCTTGTCCACAGTTACAGGGAGGGGGAGAGGGAGGGAAGAAGAGAGAGAGAGAGAGAGAAGCTGTCAGACTTAGGGGAGGGCGCAGCTTTTCTCAGACGTTTGAGTTTTAACCCCATTGGAGACGCCGGTCCGGTAAGGAGGCAAAAGGCTGTGTGGGTAAGCTTGCAACAAAAGGCTGGGGACTTCCCTCTTGGCGTCTCTCAGGGTTCGAGGCGCATTAAATCCTCCGCAGGAAACAGGTTTTCCTCTTTTGCGGCTGCCACCACCCCCCTCCTCCTTCTCCCGTCCCCTCCCCAATTGCACAGCCAAGGAACCTCATGCTCTGTGCAGAGCGACAGCCCAGGAGGCAGGATGGTTCTGCGGGATCGGCGAGGCGCTAACCAGGTACTGTCACCGGATCGCGGCCGTGTTTTCCACCTCTTGGTGATTTCCCTGGTGCTCCCTGTGCTCGGGCGTGGACTGAAGGTGCAGCACAAGTTCCTCTCGCCCACCGCCACTAACAACTTCGCCCTGGATGGGTCGGGCGACAGGATCTACCTGGCGGCGGTCAACCGGCTTTATCAACTCTCGGCTCCCAACCTGACTCTGGAGGTGGAAGAGCAGGTGGGCCCCAAGGAGGACAACCCCTTGTGCCACGCTCCCCAATTGCCCCAGGCGTCCTGCGAGCACGCCAAGAAGCCCACAGACAACTACAATAAGCTGCTGCAGCCGGACCCGGAGCAAGGCATCCTAGTGGTCTGCGGCTCGGTCTACCAAGGCTTCTGTCAGCTGCGGAGCATGGAGAACATCTCGGTGGTGGCCGTCCCATTCCCACCTCGGACAGGTGGAGGAGAAGGGGGAGACCAGGTCACGGTTTTCCCCAGCATGCTCAACGTGGCGGCCAACCACGCCAACGCCTCCACCGTCGGTTTGGTACTCAAGCAATCCGGGCAAGACACGAGACTCTTGGTGGCCGCTACTTACACGGGTTTGGGCAGCCCGTTTTTCCCGCGCAACGCCAGCCTGGAAGATCATCGTTTCGAAAACACGCCCGAGATCGCCATTCGGGCTCTCAACGCCCGAGGGGACCTGGCCCGGCTCTTCACTTTCGACATCAACCCGTCCGACGACAACATTTTCAAGATCAAGCAGGGCGCCAAGGACCGGCACAAGCTCAGTTTCGTCCGCGCCTTTCTACACCGGGGAAGCCAAAGCGCGACGCCCTCTCGGCCGGAAGGGGGCGCCTCTGGAGGCCGGAGTCCTCAAGTGGGATCAGGGGGCCCCTATTCGTCCCGGGGATCCCAGGCTGGCAAACCCGACCGCGCACCGGCCGCTTTCCCGCCTTTGCCCCGGGGCACGCCGCTTAGCCGCCCGTCGGCCTCCTATGCTTACTTGGCCCTCAACAGCGAGGCGAATGCGCGCGAAAAAGAGAGCCATTCGCACAGCCTCTTGGCTCGCATCTGCTTAGGGGACCCGGCCGAAGCGACCCCTCTCAATAGCAGCGGCGGCGGCGGCAGTAACGGCGAGACCAAAAAGTTGACCGAGTCTTACATTCAAATGGCGCTGCAATGTAGCCACCCCGGAGCCGGTGGGGTCACGCCGGGAGTCTCCACCGGGGATCTCTTCAACAGGCTGGTCTCCGTTTTTCCCGCTCGCGCCGCCCTGCAGGTGGATCCCGGGAGTCCTCCCTCGCCCCAGGCGGAGGAGCTGCTCTTCGGGGTGTTTGAGAAAGCTGCCTCCCCGGGTGCCGGGCTTGGCGGTCGACAGGCTTCGCAGCCCTCGGCGCTCTGCGTCTTCCGCTTCGCGGAGATCGAGGACGCTATCAGAGTGGCCAGAAACTCGTGTTTCGTGGCGCCGGACGCCGACCTGGTCACTGTGCTGGACAGTGTCGTGCAAGGGACCGGGCCTGCCTGCGAGAAGAGGAAAATCCAGGTAAGGATAGGAAATCCAGGAGGGCAGAAAAGCCTGCCAGTGATCTGGGGTTGCTTTCTCACTAAAGTAGTGTGGACATATTGATCAGCATGTGGCTGATGCTTGACCTTTATGATCAGTTGCCGTGTGAATCCAGCTAAATAGTGGTTTTGCCTAAGCGGACAAGCTGTTGTGGTTTATAAATCGTGGTCTGTGGTTTGTATGTCCCAACCTAGTGGTTTATTCAGTAAGTAGGCAAACCATGGCTTAATGAGATACAAGGCACTTTCTGGGAAGTACTACTAAGGACAACCATTGGTGATGAATCTGAAAGTAGGGCTAAGAAATGTTTCCCAAATGTTGGAAAACCCTCCAGTAGTGATGGAGTTCCCTCAGAGACTGGAAGGTGCTGAACAAATATGGAAGACACTAAGTTGGGAAAGGATAGATTAAACCTCCAAGGCAACTTTCTGCCCTAGCACTGTTTTAGAATCAGATCTCCAAGTTTTAGGAAGCTAGGCTTTGGATGAATTATGGGGAAATTTACCAAAGGAAAATTTGTATTGGCCTTTGATAAAAATAAAAAAAACCGTAAGAGTAAACTGCTAAGTTTATTATTGCATGAACTTTTTGAATCATATACAAAAGTTTATTAATAAATGTCTTTGACCTGCTACAAGATGCTTTGTTATTTCAGAAAACTTCTGCGGTTAGCTCCTAAAGTTATATTCGAGACTTACCTGATCATAAGACCAAAACTGGAAAACATACAGAAGAGGGCAGCCAAAGCAATGAAAGTATTGAAACACATTCCATCTGGAGCAAGCAGTTTAGAGAAAAGATTGGGATCACATTTGAATTGTGTTTAGTGTGGACAAATGCTTTATACCGGACTAAAAAAAAGGAGGGTAATTAAGCAGTAGGTACCCGTATTTTTTAAGTGGTTGTGTGAGTTCTTGGCACAATACTATCTGATGTTTTAAAAACATTATTATGGACATTTTTCAGAGAATGAATCCAAGAGATATTCCATGTTCAAAGTAAGCTACCCACAATCACTTTGGATAGTGAGATGGGTGGTATATAAATTAAATAAATTGATCGATTGATCAATCAATCAAGGATCAAGGCTTGAAGGATGACTGGTGCTTTCAGAACCTGCTTGTAAATTACTAGAATGTATCTGTCTGATTATAGACTAGTATTCTGTGATGTAAATATTGGGAAGTTTTGGCTCAACTGATATTGATGAGTGATGACAGCTGCCCCCAGTCAGGGGATGCTGCAGTTGTATTTTAGCAACATTTGGAGAGCCACTGTTTTCTTATCTTTGTCTTAAGGCCATGTTAAGTACTTACAAAATGCATATTAGATTGTGTAAATATTTACTACTAATATTTTGGGAGTTTTATTTAGTTCATGAAAGCCAGGGTCATATATTGGTGAAAGTATTAGACTAGGATTGGGAAGTTTACGTCCTAAACCTGTTAGTGTTAGTTCTCATTGTTTCTTCTCAGCAGCTGATATTTAAGGCTTACTGCCTGTAATTCAGACATAATATTCAGCCATTGAGGCTTTAACTATAAAGGTTACAAAACTGTCTTCCATGCAGTTTGTCTAGTTTTGTTTTAAAGCCAACTGAGTTGGTGACCCTTACCATACTTAATGCGAGAGAATACAGTAATACAAATTTGCATTGTTGAATATTGTGTTTCCATTTATCAGTCCTAAATAGCTCTGCATTTAGTTTTGATGGCATTTAATACTAACATTATGAAAGATAGAGGGGAAAAAGGTCTAATTATGCATTGAATAGTTTTATATTCATCTGGCATCTTCCCCCCAAATCACCTTTGCTCTCAGTTAAAAATCTCCAAATATTTCTTCCTTGGAGGGACATGTTTCAGCTCCACAATATATTTTTGCAGCCATAGATTTATAGAATGGCACCACAGTAATGCAGTCTCCTTATAATTCTCTGTGTGGAATTCACTTTGTTTCTTTTGCAGAAGAATAGAATAGAATAGAATAGAATAGAATAGAATAGAATTCTTTATTGGCCAAGTGTGATTGGACACACAAGGAA